>CAUYQG010026956.1:0-18824 GCA_963574415.1 Tarsius wallacei
TACCACCATCCCAGGAAAAATCTCCATCATAACATTTACTATTTGGGGTCATAGTTTCATTCATTTCTTTATTCTGTCAATTGAATTGTGAGTCTCTTTGAAGGCATGGACTGTATTTAATTTCTACTTTTTCCTACTTCCTACCTCCAAAGTAACTATCTGAATAATCATTTTAGTTAGAATCAGAATTATCACTGAGAGAGCATTTTAGAAATTTGCAGAGATGTTTTGGGGGTTTTTATGACAACCAAAAGCCTACTGACATTGAAGGTAGGTCCTACAGATGATAAACATCCTGTATTAAATGGGACACTCATTATAAAGAACTGTCCTGCCAGAATTTCGAATGGCCCACTGACTTTTCAAATATGTAGAAAGCATGTTAAATCTGTCTGAAACTAGAACCTCATTCCATTTCACATATAAATGCTGTATTGGTTGTTTATTGGTGTGTAATAAAACAACCCAAGACAGGGGTTTAAAACAACAGAAATGTATTATCTTCTAAGACCCTGTAGGATGACTGGCTTAGTTGGGCAGTTCTTCTGTTCTATGTAATGTTGACTGGTGCTGCAGTCAGCTAGGGGCTCCACACAGCTCACTCACACAGCTGGCAATGGGTCTGAGCTGTCAATTAGAGCACTCAGCCCTCCTTCACATGGCTTCTCCATGTGGCTTGGACTAATCATAACAAGGTAACTGGGTTTGAAGAGGTGGCAAGTGAAGCAGACAGTCTTCTTCAGTTTTGGGCTCAGAAGTCCAAAAACAACATTTTGACTGCTTTCTGTTGGTCAAGGCCAGACCCAGGGGCAGGTCCAGACTTAAGGTGACAACAAGCAAACTCTTTCTCTTGATGTGAGAGGTAGCTTGCCTGGAAATGGAGGAGAGGATTATTGAGGGACAGCTTTGGAGAGTAGTTACCTCACTTAGACCTGCGCATCACTCAGACCCTAGGTGGTTTTTTATCCAGTTGTAAGCATTTTTCAGAAATATAATAAAGGTATAAACCAATGGAAATTTGGCCTTTGTTTTGTTTGGAATCATGTTGTATTTGAGTGACCAATGTAACACACCTGTATCAGTCTGTCTTTGTAGTTGTCACATTCATTGTGAGTCAATATTTACATACAAATATCTGGTTACTTTTTTTGTGCCTTCTAGTGAAACCTTGCCTAAGTATTATATATATATATGTGTGTGTGTGTGTGTGTGTGTCTGTCATATTTGTTCTCCTTTGTATTAGGCCTTTTTTTTAAATTATTTTTTTATTGTGATATTGAGGGGTACATTTAAGGGTTAGGTACACAAATATGTCTCGTTCAGGCACCCTTGTTTGTAAGAAGTGTCCCCCCATCCCCCGACAGGTAGTTACTGCCCGTAATTGGTCCGCCTCTCCCCCCCCCCCGCCCCCCCCCAGCGGCCACCGCAAAACGGGTCCTAAATACCTGTCTGGGGATGGGGGGACACTTCTTATCAACAAGGGTGCCTGAACGGGCATATTTGTGTACCTAACCCTTAACTGAACCCCATAATATCACAATAAAAAATATTGAATGATGAAAAAAAAAAAAAGAAAAATTGTCTTCCATGAAACCTGTCCCTATTTCCAAAGAGGTTGGGGAACGCGATTCTATGCAACTGCTTTACAATGATTTCATCTGAGTCATTAACGTGTTATTTAAGTAAATGTGAAGTTTGCATCAAAATGGATCTAAATTTTTTTCTTAAAGTTCAGTTTTTCTTCTGCAATATATATCTAAGGGTATAAGGCTGTCAAATAACAACAAATTATACAACAAAAAATTTAATCCAGTTTAAATATTTGTATTTACTTTAGAAAATATGCTGTAAAATATAAATATTTACAGGTTAAAAATATGCATGCAAGATTTTAGACATCTTTAATCATAACTTAATCAACATTTACCCACAGTTTTATATTTCTCTTGCTTATATTTTCAAGCCACAGTACAAATTCAATTAATTGTGTCTCAGGTTTTATACCCAATACTACCTAAATAGTAGTATTTATCATTGTAAAATCTGATATTTGTTTAGCTTATAATTAGGGACACATCTGTATATCACACTAGTGTTCTGTCCTGGGCAAAGTTTGTATGTTCTTTGGCATCATTTATGTAACATTGAATTAGACAAAGTAAAAGTACTTTACAAGATAATTGCTTTCAGATCTGACAGCTCTTGGCACTCTTGGTTGTTTGTAATCTAATTTACTAGAGTTATGCTGGTATAAAATCCATCTCCTTTCAATTGCCTGAACACTTACAAGTTTATAAGCATTAGTGGTTGGAGTGAATGCACATTGCTTGTTTGAAAAAATAAGACTATTAACAATAGGCAGTAAGATTAAGATGAGATCAGAAAAAAAAGCATTGATCAATACTGTCGGCCCTCTGAATTTGTTGCTGCCACATTTGTGGAGTCAACCAACTGTGGACTGAAAATACTTGAAAGTAAAACAAACAAAATTAATCATACAACAAAAATAATACAAATAAGAATACAGTATTACAACTATTTACATAGCATTTATATTTTGTTAGACATAAATAAATTAGAAATGATTTAAAGTATACAGAAGAATGTGAGTAGGTTATATGCAAATACGACCTCATTTTATATAAGGGATTTGAGCATCCTCAAATATTGGAATGGGTGAAGTCCTGGAATAAAACCTTATGGATACTGAGAGACTATAATTGAGACCAACATCAAGAAGAAGCTGACACATCTGAAAGGAAGAAGTCAGTAAAATAAATGTTTCAGTTACTGAATATAAGGGTGTCTATTAGGGGATTCTAGCAGGTATGCAATTATATGTAAAGAAAGTGAGAGATGAGACAATAAATTGTGTTAAGGTAATTAAAATGGATCTGAGGAATTCCTGAGTAGACAAAGTCAGTTTATGTCACTTATAAATGGCATAAACCTTGTTTGATTTTTTTTTTTTTTTTTAGTTGGAGTCCCACTCTGTCGCCCAGACTGGAGTGCAGTGGCCGCTCCCGGCCACAGCAGCCTCGACCTGCTGGGCTCCGGCGATCCTTCCGCCTCAGCCTTCCAAGTAGCTGGAACTACAGGCGCGCGCTACCACGCCCGGCTAATTTTTTTTTCTGATTTATTGTAGAGATGAGGTCTTGCTTGCCCAGGCGGGTCTCGAACCCACAGGCTCAGGCAATCCACTCACCTCAGCATCCCAAGGCGCGGGATTACAGGCTGAGCCACCGAGCCAGGCTACCAGAGCCTTTTAAAAAATGTTACACAGAGGGAGAGATAAAGAAAGCACTTGCTCAGAGTTTTTGAGACATTCTGTCAAAAAAATTCAACATTTAAAACACAACAGTTCTGCTGTAAGATTAGTCTTTATTCTCACATTGCCCTGGGTAAAATTTAAAATCATCTGGATTCTTTGATTCACACCAACAAAGGGATATTTCCGGTCTTCTCTTTCACATCAAAATTTTAATTTGTTAAAAGAAACAATACCTTCCCTTTTGCAAAGACTTACTGCATTTTCAGACTATTCCTGAAGTGCATATCTCTGCTCTTTCTTATTAAAAGTCAGCTCTAGACATTTTGGCCATTCAAGAAAAGAGATTTAAAGTTTTTAAATTTCCTATCAGACTACCTCAAAGTGCTGGATGGTCACCAAGAACGGGAAATTGTGGAAATTCTGCATCTGAGATTCTAAACTAGAGCTCACAGAACCTTTGGTGTAATCTACACATAAAATAGCATCACAACATTGGGTAATTTAAACATGAAAAACAGGTACAGGTGATGTGGTTTAGAACCAAATCATCGATGCATTGAAGACTAAATTTAATTAATGAATTGTTTGCTGCAGTTTCCATAAATGAGCCAACAAATATGCACCAAAACGTGAACTGCAGCCTTGAAATAAAGAGCTTAATGTAATTCAGTGCTTACTGGTTGCCTAGAAACTAACTCAGAAGGGGGTTGGGAAGGGAAGACTAGAAAACACGAACGGTTCATAGGTTTAATAAGGAAATTATTAACTCTGAACTGCTTGGGGATGTGATATATATGCTCAACAGTGTTCTCCTCTCCCAAGAGCTCCATAATGTATTAGAGAGCAAGGTTACAGGGCATGCAGGAAAGGCTGCCATAGCATCACAGGGCAGTGATGAAGGTTTTGACCAATCACTGATAACAAATACCAGCACACGCAAAATTTCACAATCATTGCAGCCTGAGATCGCCTCAACTTGTTGACAAACTACATCTGTGGGTAAAGCTTGCTTATTTACTTTTTAAAATTATTTTTCTAGAAACATATAGCTTACGACTTGGTTATTACATGAGACATTTTTTCCAATTCCTTTTATCATTAAAGATGTTTTAAAAGCCGGTCTTAGGCAGATAGGGGGTGAGGAGAGAGTCAGAAACTCCTTTTATCAATGTTATGCTGGAAAAAAGTGAATAGGCTGAGAAATGTGGCACACGTACCTATCCAAAAGCCTTCTGGAAGAGGAGGGACTGTTTTGATGTTGTAACTGGAAGCCACATTATATGAAAAGCTCATTGATACCACTCATGTCAGAGTCCCATTGTTAGTTCAGTTTCTTGTCTTTATTGTGATATAGAAACTGAGGAGGTGATGCCCAAGTGGCAATTTACAAAGTAGCATTTTAGCATTTACTCTAAAATCATTAAATAAATGGCCCTCTCAATTTTAGAATGGCGCATATACAGGAGGTACTGTGCTTTAGTGTCTGTCTTAGCTTCAAAGAGTTGCTTAGGGAGGGCATATTTTATCCTAATCATTTTTGACAGGAATTAGGTCAGATTAATTAGTTTAAAATTCAGCTGAACAACAACGTCTTTGCTAATTACTTCAGGGTACATACATAATTCATTTACAATAGCAAAAAATGGAAAATACTGGGGGAGAATGCTACCTAACACTGACCCCTTTGATGCCCCATTCATAAAAAGAGGATCCTCTATAATCCAAAACAAGCAGCGGGGAGCATAGAGTATCCAGAGCATTTAAATAAGAAGACAAATGTTTATTTATATAAATATTTATTTTCACATAGCTTTATATTTGCAAGATATCAATATTTAAAATTAAGCTCAAAATACACTTTAAAATATAGTTTAGAATATAATATCAAGTTAAGACAGAGTAAGAAAATGGGTGGTGAAGATGTGGGTTTTAGAGAAAGGATTTTTCCAGCACAACTCCTTGCAAACTTCGTTACCTTGGGCAATGCACGTGACCTCTTTGAGGTTCAGAGTTTGTTTGTAGTTGCAGTTAAGGTAATAATAGTGTTTAGCACCAACTTTATGGCAGGTTGTGAGAATTACATGAGATAATGCATTTCATGTTTGTTAGTTATCATCATTTCTATAATAGCACAGGAAATTAAATAAATGTTTGCCCTACTGCTCACACATTTTAAGCTTGCCCTCAAATTACTTTAAAATGAGTTATACCTTTTGACTTAGATTTCATTAAAAAGGCCCTTTTAAATTTAGATTCAATTTTTCACAGAAGAAAAACAAAGATAGACTAAAATATTTCAGTTGATTAAATATCCAGTGGTATTAAGCAAAAACCAAAAATGTTCAGGTCTTGGATAAATAGTAGAGTAGAAGTGTGTATTTCCTGTCTACAATTTTACTCAGGATAAGAAAGCATTTTAAAAATCTTTGATATATGAAGAGAAGCCCAAATAAAGGTTTTTAAAATGTGAAATCTCTTGTTATTTAAAGGCCTGTTTGTAGATTTTTTTTTTTTTATAACCACATGAGACAAACGAACTTATCTGCACATCAGGTTCTGTTAGTTAAAAACTCTAGGCTAAATTGTGGTTGGGTTTGGAAACCTATAATAGAACATTTAAATACATATAAACTGAACCCTGATTTTGCTAGCATTCAAACTAGTCTCAGCCTCCAGTATTGGTACAACTTAGATTTTCTTTGCAAATACTTGACTATATTTATGGCTTAAAAATTAGATTGAATAGAAGCCATTAAAAACTAATGACACTGAAGGAAATAGTAGTAATGTTTTCCCTATATAAACCATAGTTAAAAATACAACTTTTAACACTGAATCAGTTTAAACTATTTTGTTGCTTAACATACATGTTATCATGATTGCCACTACTTCAATTCACACATCTCTCTGGCACAATAATTGAATACTGAAGAAAATATATGTCTCTTGCAGCATGTGAGGCAAAAACCAGGGCAGTGCAGATCACATTTGGCCAAAGAGATGCTTTCCTATTTTCCTACTAGAACAGTGTGTCCACACATTAAGATAGGCTGTCCAAAGTGTTTTATTAGATGGTTCTTCTCCCTCAAGACCGGCCTTCTATATTAGAGGCATGCTCTCTATCTTGGAAATAATTTTATTTTTAAAGTTATAAAACTTCTCATTCAAAAATGAATGACTTAACAATGACCATCAGAGAATAAATCCTAAACAGATTATTCTGAGGCATTATTAAGAGAGAGAGAGAGAAAGAAAGAAAACCTATGCACTCAATCTACATGAATTAAAACTTAAGGTAATGTTTGGCTATTTTCGAGCAAAATTCAGCCACTGAAGTAGAAAAAAGAAGTAAGTGTGTGTTGAGTTGTATTAGGAAGGAGGCTGCAACTATCTTGAGTTGCTGAATTATTGACTGGAGTAATCATCAGATTCAAGCCATTCTTGGCCTTACATCTCCTCTTTGACAGAGCAACAGAAGCTCATGAGAATCTGGGTCTGAGTCACATCTCTCACACTTTCTAATCTCTATACTTCTTAATATCAGCCTGCTGTAATTGACATTGTCATTCCCATTGGCAGGGAAGCACAGCAGGTACTCAAGATATGGGGTCCGGTGAGAAAGATGTAGCTGAAAATATTTTCATCAACACAGTTTGAGATCTTTACCCATCTCAGGCAACTGCTTGCAGAATTATATTTTACATTCATGAAGATTTCAGCCAATTTCTGACATTTGCCACTCTAAAATAATGGAATACAGTATTGCTGTTACTATTGTGATTTTTACAATATCAAATAAGAACAGTTTACATTAATTCTAAAGGTAAAGAGATTTTAATTTAAAACGGAACAGAAGCATAAGATATGAGCAAAGAGAAGAACAGATAGAACAAATTTTATGAATAAAATTGCAGTATAGTATTTGGCTATACTCTTGACCAATTTTATCATTATAAAATTGTATTTAATCGCTGCAATATCCCAAAGCCAGCTTTTATCATAATCTTCATTGTAAAGATGAGACCTCTGAGTTTAAATGAAGTTCACCAACTTTCTGCAACTCTCCCAGCTGGTGACCCATATCTCTGGAAGACATGATGGGAGAATATAGGGACCTTGATCTTCACTATACACTATCTAAATTTGTTTGGGCATATTTAAACTAGATGTCTACTGTTTGTCTTTGCAAGGAAAAAAATGTAGGTAGAATGGCATAGGGTGGGAAGAAAAGAGTCTGTCACTTCAAAGTTTCGTTCCATGGATCTGGGTTGACTGCACAGCAGTCCAGACCACCACTAGGGGGCAGGCTGATGCTCATTCATTTTTCTATTGTTTTTTTGGCCTATCCACAATGCACAAACTCAAGTAACATAGTACTTTGATCCTCACTATTCAAAAGGAGCACAGTCCTTTTTACCTTCAGGCTGACTAAATAAATTCACTTATAAAGGTAAGTTAATTAAAAGCTTATTAGGATGGGAGTGACAGAGTGTGAATGTAAAATGTAGCCACATTGGAAAGGAGTTTAGCTGTTTCCTAGAAAGTTCAACCTTAACTTAACATTCAACCCAACAATCACACTCAGATGATTAGAGAAATGAAGATTTAGGTTTAAATAAAGGATGTGAATGTTCATAGCAGCATTTTTCATGAATGTTAGTCAACAAGCGGAAATGATCCCGATGTCCATCAATAGATAGACAAAATGTGTTTTATCCATAAAATAGAATACAATTCTGCAATTTAAAAAATTCAGCAGTTACAACAGGGTGAACCTCACCAACAATATACTAAGTGAAAAAATCCAGACACAAAAGACCCTGTGGTGTGTGGCTTATTTGAAAAGTCTAGACAACGTAAATCTATAAAGACAGACAATGCATAAATGTTCATAAGACTAGGCATTAATCATAAATCGGTAGAGGGATATGGGGTAATAAAAATGTTTTAATACTGGACTGTGATGTTGGTTGTACAATTTTTACATTTTATTAAAAGCCATTGAATTATACACATCAAATGGATGAATCTTATAATGCGTAAATTACACTTAAATGAGTCTCTTAACAAATAACCTTAAAATAAAATTAGTGATGGAACATATCAAGTGTGAGGCAGGACTCTTATTCAAGTTATTTCTCTCCTTTAAAAATTCACCCTCATTCCCACATTCTGTGGCAGCAGCTTCTGGTCCTTTTAGTCCTGACTTCTTTGAAAAGATTTTGTCTCTGTTTCTTGTCTCTTCATGCTCATCTCATATTCAACCCTCAACCCACTGCAATCTGGTTTCAGCCCACATAATTATACCAAAAATGTTCTTGCCAACTTTGTTATGACCTCCTTTTTTTGTTACATTAAGTGGGTGTATTTTAGCCTTATCTTTACTTTATTTCTCAACATTTTGACTCTGTTGACCACTCTTGTACACACCATTTTCTCAAAGAATTTGTGATATTTCATTCCCCTGGGTTTCCTTCAATACCTCTGGTTACTTCGTCACAATCTCCTTTCTGGACTTCCCTTTCTCTGTGCATCTCATGTTCTGATACTACCCAGGCAACGATGCATAATCCTGTTTTTCTTTTACTTCAGATTAGGTTCAGGGTATCATCTCCATCAAAGTCATGAGGTGGGGTTCTACTTGTTAAAAATGCATATTTGTGAACTACATTCTTCACCTACTCAATGCAACACTCTGGCATTAGAAGCTGGGATTCTAAATTTTATCAGGTTTCCTGGGTAATTTATCTGATCCCAATGTTTGAAAATCATTTCTTTACATACCTTCCCTGGATAATATAATCTACTGTTACATATTCAATTACTATCTACCTGCTGACAATTTCAAAACTTTTATATTCAGCTCAGATCTTGTTCTTGAATAAGACCCTGTTCAAAATCTATAGGTACAAACTTCTGCTAGCCATCTTATTTGGTGTCCTACATAAACAAGAACGTATTATGTCCCCAAATGATCCTATTACCTTTTCTGGGAAGATTCTTGTGTGTTTTCTCAGTTGGTTGTAGAATCAGCCACCACTGTTGCAGATTTCAGAAACTAGTTACCTTCCTTATTTCTCGCTCCACAGTCTCCTTCATATACAAACAGCTCTGAAGCCCTCACAATGTAATCTTCTAAAAATCTTGTGATTCCAACTATTTCTCTTCATCCCACTTAGTGGAATTTTAGTTGAGACCAACAACATCTCTCACCTAGAAGCACTATAACAGGTTCAAAATTAATTTCTTAGCCTCTAGTTTTGCTGCTCTCAACTGTCCATGAGGTTTTTTTTTTTTTTTTGTCACACTGAAATGGTTTTTCTGAAATGTGAACTTGACCCGGTTGCTTGCTTATTTAAACCCTCCCTATAGAATTCCTCTTAAAAGGAAGGTCAAATTCTTTAACATGATGAAAAGGGACTTCCAAGATGCCACCCAGATTATCAGCTTAGTCTTATTTATTATTCTCAATCTGTGTTTCAGATTTAAGAATTCTAACTTCTAATTGCATTGGACTTCTCTTACTTTTTCAAAGAATACTAAATCCATGTTTGCTTATCTACCTGTGCATATAATGCTCACAGTAAAAAAACATTTTTTTCATCTCTTTAGCTGACTTCTACAGATTTATTAGTATTACCTTCCAGTCACCTTCTCTAGAAACTCCCTCTGATGCTTTGAGTTCAAATAGGAGGATCCTGCAGTATGCAATAATAATATGCTGTGTTAACCTTACGATAGCACTATTATATTGCATTTCAAGTCTCAGTTTCCTGAACTTTTCTTCCATTGGTATATAGGTTTAATAGAGCTAGAACTAAGTGACAAGAACATGGATTATGCCAATATATATCTATTGTGTTATTCAACAGAAGAATAATTATTCTAAAAACCCCACAATTTAAAAAATGTTATAGTCTTATATTTTTAGTTTCCATATAATTGAAATTATAATCAAGACTGGAAAATTATGTTCAAGATTTTCAGGTGACAATATGGATAATATTTTAACATAATATTTAAATGTTTAAGATTGGATAAGTAGAAATATATCAGTATTTTAGGAAAATGTATTAAAGAGTATTAACAGTCCCAGAGCTACTTCAGTATAAACTATAATAAGTTATATTAAAAATCATTATTACATTTTTGGAGACAGGAAATACCACCATAAATTTTAAGCATTTTAATGGCACTACAAAGTGAATAAAACTTTTATTTAAATAGAAATAAAGAAGAGTCTTGCTCAAGATCTTTTTTCCTGTTGATTCACCTTCCCTGAATGAATGACATTTAAGAACTATAATGGAGATTTTCTTGTTTAAAATTATAATTACCTCCTCTGAAATCTGTGCTTTTCGCTCTTTAGATTTTGGGGGTAACCAGTTTACTTACAGTTCCAAGGCACCTCACTCATCTTTGTATGTAAGCTCTTAAAATGGAATCAGTCCCCTTTGAACCTTTGTGTTTACAATCCAGAAAGCAATTTCTCTTGGAAAACTTTATCAGGTGTCTCAAACTAAAATGTTGGTCTGGATATGCAGAAAATCAAATATGAAAAACCTAAAGTCTGTTCTTACCCCTTCAGTGGCCATGCTGATGGCAAATTCAGTTCTGGGCAGCTCCCTCAGAAACTGACCAAGGTGTAGGCATTCATTATAACCAGCAGCAAATATAGTGTAAGGTGTTGTTGATAGCTACACATGGCAAATCAGAGTTTTATAACTTCAGGAAATATTGACATATCTACTTGGTTAGAAAAACTGATGATGTAGCTGCAAAAATAATTTTTGCCCTTCTGAACCTGGAGTCTGGAAGACCAGTTTTCCCACTTACTAGTTATGTGATATTGAAGCAAGAGACAATCATTTTGAGCCTCAATTTCTTCTTCTTTAAAATAAAGGTGAAAATCTTGTGTCAGTTCTCTTTCACTACCTCAAATCTACTTGTGATTATTTAGCTCATGTTTCTATGGATCAGTAATTTAGGCTGACCTCAATTAGGTGGTACTTTAATTTTAATTAAATATTCATAAGTGTCTGAAGTCGACCACAGTTCATCAAGGTGTCTTTACTTCTGGGAAGTGGCGAGGCTTCAGTGGAGGCATGACTCCTCTGCTAAAGTCACCCATGCTTATATATGTTGCAGCTCAAAGAAGGTTAGTAAAAGTACCATCTAGCTTCCATTGCATTATATAGGCCAAGCAAGTCACAAAACTGGTACAGATACAACAGTCAACAAAGGGATATCACTTCTTGATGGAGGAAATTGCAATGTTATATTATTGAGTGCAAAGTAGAGGATGGACAATGGGGGTCATTTTTATAGTCTGCTTCTCTTATAAAATGCAAAAAAGCACACTAAATATAGAAGCTCAAATTGTGACTCCAAGACAGAGGTTTACCATGTCATGAGTCAGAATCAAAAAGATTTTCAAGTTCCTGAGGTAATACTTGTGAGCTTCCTCTATCATATCCTCCATTTTCTAACTATAGAAACTTGAATAATATATCTCTACAAATAAAAATGTCCGTATTCTTAACAGATGAGTGGTACCTAATTGTTTATGTAAACAAATGAATACCCTCTTTTTTGTTGCTGTCGTGAAGATAAAGTTCTTAAAGTTTTATTTTACAAATGTTTTACATTGCAAGTGCTTCATGAATATCTAGAATAATTCACTAACTTTATTAGGATTAGCAATATCATAGTTATTAGTGAGTCACATTGAACTCACTAGCTAGGAACTACAATCAAAATATTACAGTGGAAAGAAGACTAGACTAGAAGATATATGGTCAGGATCATGAATCCTAGATCTATGTGACCTTGGGCAAGTTGTCTGGACCTGTGTTGTTTCCAAGGAAATGACGAATCTGTTCTAAAATGGTGGGATCAGCACATGATGGATACTGCTAGAGGAGGGAGGGTTGGAAGAGGAAGGGAAGCATGTGGCAACACACTAGGTATCAGGGCCATTATCAAGGGAGAGAGTGCTAGCTAGAAGCCCAAACTTCACCAGCATGCAACTTACTTATGTAGTAAATCCACACTTGTACCCCATAACTCTAAACTAACAAAAATAATAATAGGAAATAAAATGTAATTCTGTTATAAGGAAACTATAACAAAATATTATCCTTATTTTTAAAAATATATTACTCTTTGCAAAACAATCTTGTATATTCTGATATATTGGAGAATATTCATGTAAACAAAGAAAATCAGGCAAAAATATTACTCAGATTTGTGTACTTGAGTGTTCAGGAAAAGAGTGGACCAGGTTGAGATGTGAACCAGGTGAGGACCACTCTAGTGGTTAAGTAGCTGGGAAAACCTCAAAAAAAAAAAATTAAGTATCTCTGATGATTAGGTTTGTTTGAAGTTTGGTCCATATGAATATCAATTTTTTTCAGTTACAGCTGTGTATGACTTATTGTTAATGTGTATTTTAATGAACATGTATCTAATTTAAAAATAAAGTATACTTAAATATACTAAAAATAGAATCACAAAACTTTGAAATTGAATTTTTTAAAATATCTGATTCTGTAAATTATATAAAAATATGAAATATAACCCAAAACACTAATATACCCTCTAGTATCATAATACACGGTTCTAGTTAGCACCAGTGGCTCCCATGACAATAAAGTGTAGTGACATCAAACTATAGTGCAGAATTCCACCAAATAATACTGAACACTTTTTTATTAAGGGAACAGGAAAAGGAAGGAAAATATGAAATAGTGCCAGTTTCTTTGGACAAAATCTGAGTAAAAAATATTACCCTCAGGGTGGAAAATTTCTTAAATTGGGAAATCATACCCTGAGCTGAGAGTTTGGGACATTTTTCCACAAACCTATTAACTTTTCTATAGTTTCCCATTAAACATCACAAGTAGTTTATTCCCTTACCATCTGGGCTAGTAGGCCAAATTCTGCCCTTAATATTTCTCATTCTTATATCTGCTTTTGCTGTTCTTACCGATTTTCACGACCTTTCTTACCAAAAAGTAGATTTTTCTATCATTCTTGACTTTCAGGAGACGTACCTGTGATCTTTGTGATCTTCTAGTGAGGAATGTTCACCCCAAAAGAAAATAATATATATGTCAAAGCACTTTTGTGATGCTCTGCAGAGAGAATAAAAGAGATTATGTCTATAACCTTGAGTTATAGTTATAACCTTGAGCCACTGGAGCTCCAGTTTCCTCCTCTGTGAAATCAAGGTAATGATGATAAATATTGTTATATATTTTATTTTCCTAATAAAGTATCTTTTAAATATATCTCACCTAATCCTTACAACTACCCAGCGAGGCAAATATTATAATACCCAGTGGCATTTCACAATGGTGTTGCACTGATCCACAGGGATTGATACAGTTTGGATAGTTATTCCCCACAAATCTCATGTTGAACTTGATCCTCAATGTTGGAGGTGCGGCCTGGTGGGAGGTGTTTGAGTCATGGAGTCATTGGGGGAAATTTCTCAGGAATGGCTTTGGGACATTCTCATGGCAATAAGTAAATTCTTGCTCTATTAGTTTCTGTGATATTGTATTGTTTAAAAGAGCCTGGAACCTCCTTCTCTCTTGCTCCCTCTCTTACCATGTCACACAACAACTCCTCTTGCTTCCTGAGAGCCTCACCCAAAGCAGGTACTGGTGCTATGCTTCTTGTGCAGCCCATAGAACCATGAGTCAAATAAACCCCTTTTGTGTATAAATCTCTTAGCCTTGGGTATTTCTTTATAACAATGTAAATCAGACTAACACAGAAGTAAATATAAATCACTGCACTAGTCAAAAATTCTCACTCAAGACTGCTTAATTCTGGAAGAAAAATTACTAGTTAATATACAAGAAATTTTTCTGGAGCACCTAGTATGTGCCTCCAAGGATGGAGAAATGAATATGACCAAACATGCCCCTATCCTTAGAAAGCTTATATGTGAGTGAGAGTGGAGAAAGACCATGAACTAGGAAGCCAAATAATAAACAATATAATTCAGAGAGAGAAATGTTGCTATGAAGATTATAAAACAGGATGATGGGATATAAAAGGAATAGGAGCATTTTGGAGCTACTAAAGCCAGAATGATCAGAAAAAGGCTTTCTGAGAAAGTAACAATTTTTCTGAATGTGAAGGAAAAGGAAGTATGCACAGTTCTAAGAAAAGTGTCTTCCAGACTGAGAAAAGAAAAACTACACAACTCTAAGGTGGGAGTTAGTTGGCTATGTCTAGTGGTCAGAAAGATCCACTATAAACAATAAGGAGAATGATATGAGAAGAGGGAGCTAGAAAGGAGCCAGATTATATATGATCTTATAGGTCGGGTTCAGAAACTTAAATTCTATTCAATTGTTCTGTGAAATAATTGGAAGGTTTTGAACATGGAGTAACTTGCTCTACATTGTTTTCTAAAACATGCCACTCTGAATGCCATGTATGTGAAAAATGAACTACATGGGAGTAAAGGCAGCAATGCAGGGAAAGCAGGCGAATTGCTGAGGTTCAGGTGAGTGATAATGGTGTCAGAAAGTGGGATGGGGATGGTAGTGCAACGTATTCAGATCCAATATCCAAATATGAAATAGCTAACAGACAACGCAGGGATGAGAGGAAAAAAATGCGTATTTTTAAAAGTGTTTGATTCACAAACAAATAGGATCCTGTCATCTTAAGACCGAATAAGAACTTATAATTTTTTTTTTTTTTTTTGAGTTGGAGTCTCACTCAGTCGCCCAGACTGGAGTGCAGTGGCCGCTCCCGGCCACCGCAGCCTCGACCTGCTGGGCTCCGGCGATCCTTCCGCCTCAGCCTTCCGAGTAGCCGGAATTACAGGCATGCGCTACCACGCCCGGCTAATTTTAAGATTCTACATTTCTTACAATTTCTTTAGATGATGCTAATGTTATTAGTCCTTCAACCACACTTTGAACCGCAAAGATACAAGTGTCTAGTTCTTAAATTTAGTTTTACTTCATACTTTCCTGGTTGTCTGATATTTGGGTCCCTCACCCTAAGACTCTCATCTAATTGGTATAGAGTATGGTCTAGATATTAGAATTTTTTGAATCTATGGTAACTCTAAGGTGCAACAAAATTTCAGAGCCATTGATATTGGCTGATTAGGCCAGTAGATGAGGTATATCATAGTATGAAAGTGGCAGTGTGAGCTAGGTAAAACTGGCTCTGCTGTGGATCTCCTGGTGTAAGATGTGAGGGAAAAGGCCCCAGAATCCTGTATTTGAGATGGAACCTGGGTTCAACTGCAACAACAAATAGGGGAATGCAAGGGAAGGCTGGGTGGGAGAATATGAAGGGCTTCTGCCTGAGTGGTGGCTGAGGAAGACTGAGATGAGAAACCCAACTGGATAGATTCCTCCAGGTTACAAGGCTGGGTGGGCTTAGAGGCCCTGTGGCCACTGACAGCAGTCTTTGCTGGGCTTTCCACTGGAATGTTATTGAGCAGGTCTCTGTTTCTCCAAAGATAACTGTCCTCAGCATGTTCTGGGAAGGGTAAGCCAGCTATTCCTTTTTAAAAGGCCTCTGGATTTGTTTCCTAGGGCTTGATGGGTGAAACTAGAGTGGCCTGGGCATCAAGTGCTCTCTCCTTCAAGACTGGTTATTAATAACTGTTGGGGACCTGCTTGTATATGAAATAATCTATTGTTATTTTTTCTCCAGATATTATAATAAAAATGGCATGACATAACAGCTGTGGCTGAATTTTCATACTTTGAAGACATGAATGTGAAGTCAGAGTCCATAAAGCAGAATGTCTGCCTGAAATTATATAAATTATATAGAAATTAAAAATTCTGTAATTTTTGTGATATGTCTCTGTGTTGAAATTTTATTGAGAGTCTTGTCATTTACTTTTAATCAGTTAAGAAAGGAACATTCTTCCATATGCTTCTTAAACATATGTATTTATATTATAAAATAATAGCCAAATAGCTGATATTAGAAGACAGTAAACTAAAATCATTTTTAGCTGTTCATAAAGAGCTAACACCAGGGGGCTATGTAACTTCCTTTGATTTTTTTTTCCTTCAAAATTTATCTCTTGTATGGATTAAAAGTAGTAAATATTTCTCTGAAGCAGGTTAGAGAAACAAACAAAAAAAGAGATGAAGTTGTTGAAGTGCTAAAAATGTAAATGCTTATATTACGAGCTATTTTTAACAGAACTTACTTGATATCACATGAGTGAGAGACCTAATTTCAGGTCTGACTGAAAGAAACTCTATACTCAAGGTTTGCTGAACCAGGGAATGTATAATATGTACAATCAATCATACACTAAGTATTTAATACATTACCTCATCCCCAAACAACTTTCTTTAGCTAATATTATCTGTAGGATTTTTTTTTTGGTAATGTAACTTGCAACATCTCAATGATGTCCTTCTAAAAAGCAGCAATCCTGTAGAGTGAACAGAATACAGTTGTATAACTACTGGAGAGATTTTAACTCTGATAGTTTTACTTAATAATATACATCAAATAAGAGTCAAATTTTCAAAGCTGCCTCAGAATTAAGGAAAATTATAAAATCTGAATTATTTTTAGGCTAAGTAGCCTATATGGTATTTATTTTTAACTAGGAGTTCCTATGAAGATATTCTTATAAATGATTTGACAAAGCCTAAAACCACCAAAAAAGTTATTTGTGATTTTGTGGTGTCAGCTAGAGATGAAACATGGAAAACTTATGAGGAAATGTAGAAGAAAATGTTAATTATGGAGACTAGAACAAAACGTAGGCCTATTTTCTAAATACTCAGTTGAGTCACAACTCTTATGGTAGTTTTAAAAGCAGAAATGTGATAAGCAGTGGGGAGTAAGGAATGAAATAGGCCTATTTTCTGCCTTCAAGGAGTTTATAATTCAAGAGAGATGGGAGAGAGTGAGAATGAATTATTTGATAGTTTCTAATCAAGTGGCGTATTCCTATGAGAAAGAATGATCCTTGGTTCTTGGATTGGGCCTGGTGGGATTGGAGAAAATAAACATTTGATGGTTTCATATTGCTGATAAGGAAAATATAGCTAGCTCAGAGAGGTAAATACTTGGCAAGAGTGATGTAATTTAGAAAGTGATGGTGCCAGGATATGAAGGTAAGAGTATTTGAGTCCAATATTTTCATTTTATAGACTGAAGCACAGGGGAAGGTGGGAGGAGGAAGGAACTGGAATTGGCATTCAAGGCTTAGGAATGGAAGACATAACTTCAATTATGATTAAGAAGAAGGAAAGCAGAAGAAGCCTGCTGGCAGGCATGAGAGGTCCAAAAGGGAGTTCTGTCAGCAAATCCTAGGAAAAGGTTATATCTATGGTCAGGCCTCAGAAGTTCATCTCCTTTTGGGGAAAGGGTCTCATAATTTTCAAGGTGGTCTGTGGTCTAAAAAAACATTAATGATGAAACTTAAGCATATAACTAGGTAAACTTCATTTTTAAGCAGTTGAAATTATATTTTAAAATCATACCTCCTTTAAAAAAATATTACTCTTGGGTCATAAGTACTCAAAAGGCATGATGTCTTTTTCATTTTAAATTTTTAACTGGAGTAGGTTTTCTTTTCACCTCTTCAAGGTATCGTTCATCCTGGTTTGTTAAGGTATGAGTAGCCTCTTTATTTCATGTTGTGAATATAGCATATGTGATTATATAAAGGGTGTGCTGCCCAGACTTTTGAGATAAAAGTTATCTTCAATCTCTCCAGCTCTACTCTTGCTTTCTAACCTGCATTTTAAAATGTTTAATCATTTTATATCTTAAATCCTTCCTTGACACCATATGTTCTTCTAGCTAACCCATCATTCTTCATCCACTGGCATCCATGTTTCCTAAACAGAGTGCTTTCTCACATCCCTCTCACCCCCTTCACCGCCCCCACAACACAGTCTGGCTTTAGTTTGGTTCTACATTCGCACTGTTCCTCTTAAGGCTACCAGCAGCTTCCTTTATGCTTTAACTTAAGGGGTATTTTTCAGTTCTCATCTTACCCAGCTTCTCCTAGCTAATGATGTTGCAGACTAGTACTCTTTTCCTGAAAGCCTTCAATAAAGAATGACGTCTCTGAAGGGCTCAGCCTCTCTAATCATCAGAGAAATGCAAATCAAAACCACATTGAGATACCACCTAACTCCAGTAAGAATGGCCATCAATAAAACAAACAATAACAGATGCTGGCAAGGATGCAGAGAAAAAGGAACGCTTCTACACTGCTGGTGGGAATGCAAACTAGTGCAAACTCTTTCGAAGACAGTGTGGTGATTTCTGAAAGAACTAGAAACTGACCTTCCATATGACCCAGCAATCCCCCTATTGGGAATATACTCAGGGGAACTCAAATAATTCTACAAAAAAGATACCTGCACATGCATGTTTGTTGCCACTTTATTCACAATAGCAAAAACATAGAATCAAACATGCTGTCCATCAAAGCTGGACCAGATTTTAAAAATGTGGTACACATACACATGGAATATTATGCAGCCATAAAGGTCAAACATATGGACTTCGCAGCAACTTGGAT
>CAUYQG010026958.1:0-48222 GCA_963574415.1 Tarsius wallacei
TGCCATCTTTTTTTTTTGAGTTGGAGTCTCACTCTCTCACCCAGACTGGAGTGCAGTGGCCACTCCCGGCTACCGCAGCCTCGACCTGCTGGGCTCCGGCGATCCTTCCGCCTCAGCCTTCCAAGTAGCTGGAACTACAGGTGTGTGACACCACACCCAGCTAATTTTTTGATTTATTGTGAGACAAGGTCTTGCCAAGTTGTCCAGGCTAGTCTCGAACCCCTGGGCTCAGGCAATCCTCTCGCCTTAGCCTCCCAAGGCGCGGGATTACAGGCTGAGCCACCGAGCCCGGCTAGCCAGTTGTGTTTTATTGGTGGGTGCTCAGGCCTTGACCGCGAACTTCCGCCCTGGGTACAGCCGCTCCTTCCGACGCTGCTTCTTGGTCTTCAGCTTCTCCTCGTGCGCGTGGAGCCGGCGGCGCATGGCACGCGTTTTCTTAGGCTGCAGGTCCAGGGCTTGTACTTCTTGCCCTTGTAGAACGTCCTGCGGTTTTCGTTCTGAGTCTGGTTAATAACAGTGGGAACACGAGCAAGGGATTTGCAGACGGCTCGGATCTTGGGGCGCTTGGATGCCGCGCCGCCTGTCCCTTTGGTGACCCGCGGCTGAGGCAGCTCTACCTTCGGGTCTTCCAGCTGTTTCAGCAGCTCCTCCTCCTTCTTGCCGCGAAGGTCTCGGGACTTAATCTTGGCCACTGCTGCACAAGCCACCACCGCCCCGGCCGCTTGCTCCGAGGAGAAGAGCTAATTTTTTTATTTTATGGTGGAGACGACGTCTCACTATGTTGCCCAGTCTAGTCTCGAACCTGCAGGCTCAGGCAGTCCTCTCGCTTCGGCCTCCCAAAGTGCCGGAATTACAGGCTTGAGCCACCGCTAAGCATGCTCTTTTTTGTAAGCAGAGTGATAAATGGGTACAAATAGAACAGAGAACACTAGGAATCTTAATCAAGAGATTGAAGGAAATAAACCAACTAATAATAATGGTTCTTTCTTGGTATTAAGGTTTATCATTACGATTATGTTTCTTATAATATTCTGTATTGTCGAAATTTTCTCAAGAACTGCAACAAAACTGCTCAGGAAGGAAAAGAAAGCGGGAGAGGGGAAAAGGGGGAAAAGAAGAAAGAAAAGCAAGTAGTGGCCTGGTCACTTTGGAGAAATCAAGATGGTTTACGCACAGAAGGTAGAAACTGAATAATTTCAAATTTATAAACGTACTTAATTTAAAACATAATATCGATAATTACTTAAAAAGTTATTTCTTTCTTCCTTTTCTTTTTCACTGTAGCAGTAGTTAAAATAACACACGGAACTCCCTGGAAACACTAAAAAACAAAGATTTGTTCTAGAAACCTTAGTTCATGTTGCTTTGGTTGAAATGAAGAGCAATTAATACTCCAAGGATGAGCTCAAAATTACTGACTCCAACAGAAAAATGTGAAGATACCAGAATGCAGGAACAATGCATATAAGCCTTTACACTTCCTGAAGTAAAACGCAGGGGTTCTAGCTAGCCCAAAGGTCTTAACAGGAAAAGTGTGTTGCCTGTTTCTTTACAGAAACATTTTTTCCTACATTATACCTGGGCTCTCATTAAAACAAAATTTTGCACCTTCACCTAGCAAATCTAAATCCATGAGAAAAAAAAAAAACTCCTTTTCATAATTCACTAATAGATTTTTAAATCCTGGTAAATGTTCTCTGTGTATATATTATACTTTTGCTGATCAGGGTCAGATCTGGGTGAGCCTTTGCCAATCAGCTAATAAAAGAATGACACAATGATTACGTCATCCACGGACGCTAGCTTCTCCCAAAGTAATTTCTCTCTTTCTCCCATGTCACATGCATATTTCCCTGTGCTCTGACTCTCTGCAAGTGAAGGAGTGGGCAATTCTTCTGATCACATTTACTTCATGTGCTTACTGCATAATTCTCTTGGCAAATTTTACTTAACTGTTTAATTTAGAAGCATGCAGAATCAGTGCCATGTGCCAAGAAAAATTCAGCAAACCTTGTCTGCTACAGTGTTGTTTAAATAAGACAAGAGAAAAAGACTGTGAGTTTAATGTGATTAAATAAAGGGGCTTTTGATGTCGACCATACTGAATTTAGCACTCCTTTAAAAAAAATAGGCATTTTCTTATAAATGTCATAAGAAACAAGATAAAATGCATTTGATTAGTTTCCATCAGCCTATTTTATTTATATGCTTTGGCAGGCTCTGCAATATGCTGGGAAATTCTAATGATGGGTCTATTATCAGAGAACGACACAATATCTATATCAATTGGATTATTGGTAAAAATAACCTAAATACCCATTTTATTGTCTTGCTGAGTTCACTTAAAGAGAAACTTAAAAATATTTATATCCAAATGGATCTAGAGTGAAGAAGTTGAGAAAGAAAACTTCATTCAAGGTACACAAAGAGAAATGCTCTGAGGCCCAAGAGTAGAGGCATAGAATATACAGTTTTTGTTTCCTAAATGCTTCAATTTACAGAAGAAAAAAAGGTTTTCATTTAACAATTTTCCTTAATTTTGTATTTTTTCTTCAGAATATATGTAAATGAATCATACTACAGTATTTATATTTCTCCTGATGAGCTGCCTGTCCTGGACAGGAAAAAAAATTATGATTACTTTATGTGGCGGGGTGTGGTGGCTCATGCTTGTAATCCCAGCACTTTGAAAGATCAAGGCAGGAGGACTGCTTGAGCCCAGGAGTTCAAGACCAGCCTGGACAACACAGCAAGACTGCATCTCTACAAAAAATTCAAAGTATTGGCAAGGCATGGTGGTGTGCATCTGTAGGCCCAACTACTCAGGAGGCTGAGGCAGGAGGATTGCTTGAGATCAGGAGGTTGAGGCTGTGGTGAGCCGTAATTGTGCTACCGCACTCCAGCCTGGGCAACAGAGTGGGACCCCGACTCAAAACAAAAACAAAAAGCAAAAAACGAAACAAAAATACTTACTTTTTAATAAAAAAAAAAATCACTGACATCTTATTTTCTACCTAATTGCTTCTCAAAAGCAGCAGGTCTAAAGCATATGAACCTAGGGTTTTTTTTTTTTCATTATTTTTTAATCGTGAAAGCTATTAACGAGGGAGATTGTTTTTTTTTTTTTGGTCTCTGTCTCTCTTCCTCTCCCTCCCTCCCTTCCTTTCTTCCATTACACTTCATATACATTTTTCAAATATATAATACAAGTACATGGTACAGAACTTAGAAAGACACATTAGGTAGTATAGTAAATTCCCTATCCCTGTATTCCCAGTTATTCAGTTCTCCTCCACAGAGCTATTCCTATTATAGCCTTCCAGGATCTGCTATGCTTATGTAAGCATGTGCACGTGTGTTCTCCCTATATAAATAGCAGTATACCATATACACTGTTTTGTAGCTTACTTTTCTTTTTTAAGTTGAGGAGTCTCCTGTCGCCCAGGCTGGAGTACAGTGGCACACTCACGGCCACTGCAGCCTTGACCTGCAGGGCTTAGGCAATCCTTCTGTCCCAGCCTTCCAAGTAGCTGGAACTACAGATGCACACCAAACCCGGCTAGTTTTTGTGATTTATTGCAGAGATGAGTTCTCACCAAGGTGCCCAGGCTGGTCTTGAACCCCCGGGTTCAGGGAATCCTCTCGCCTCGGTCTCCCAAAGTGCTGGGATTACAGGCTGAGCCACCGCGCCTGGCCTGTCTCTTACTTTTTTATGAATTCTATATTGCTTCATATAGATTTAACACACATAAAGCTGCCTTTAGAAAACAGTGACATAACAGTATTCCATTGTATCAATATACTATAATTTATTTGACCTGTTCTTGACTGAGGGACATTTGGGTGAATCCGAATCAGCTCTGAAATGATTTGCAAAAAAGAATGTGATGTCTTATCAGCAACTATTGACTACAGGGTGGATAAGTTATTTATAGATGCTCACCTAATTTTAGTTCATCCTATTCAAACATAACAGTAGCTCCAAAAGTGTCCAGGGAAGAAACAATACCGCTGCTTTGGCTAAAACCAAAGGTTACTTTAAAGTCAATAAAATAAGGGTGCATTTATCTAGAAAGAATTCTATGCCATATTAGCTCTTATAATAATGGTGGAAATGCAAAGAAAAACTTTAAAAATTTAAAATTTGGTTGGGCATGGTAGCTCATGCCTTTAATCCCAGCACTTTGGGAGGCTGAGGCAAAAGGACTGCATAAGCCCAGCCTGGGCAACATGGTAAGACCTCATCTCTATGATAAATCAAGAAAAATTAGCCAGGCATGGTGTCACACACCTGTAGTTCCAGCTACTTGGAAGGCTGAGATGGAAGGATTTCCTGAGCCCAGCAGGTCGAGGCTGCGGTGGTCATGAGCATGCCACTGAACTCCAGCCTAGTCAACAGAGTGAGACTCCTATTCAAAAATAAATAAATAAATGTAAAATTCAATTACTAATATTCAATTATTGTCAATGCAACAAAAACTACCAACTGACAATTATGAACTTATCTTCTTATCTTCAGCTACCTTTAAACTGTAGCCTATAGAAAGCTTGACTGTGAAGAACCAGTAAGGATTTGGTTTTATTTTTGTTTTTGTTTTTTTAAGTCAGAGTCTCACTCTGTCACCCATGCCGGAGTGCAGTGGCCCACTCATGGCCACCGCAGCCTCAACCTGCTGGGCTCAGGCTATCCTTCCGCCTCTGCCTTCCAAGTATCTGAAATCACAGGCATGCGCCGCCATGCCAGGCAAATTTTTTTTTTTTTTTTTGAGTTGGCGTCTCACTCCATCGCCCAGACTGGAGTGCAGTGGCCGCTTCCGGCCACCACAGCCTCAACCTGCTGGGCTCCGGCAATCCTTACGCCTCAGCCTTCCGAGTAGCCGGAATTACAGGCGCGCGCTACCATGCCCGGCTAATTTTTTTTTGTTTTATTGTAGAGATGAGGTTTCGCCTGCCCAGGCAGGTCTCGAACCCGCGGGCTCAGGCAATCCACTCACCTCAGCCTCCCAAGGCACGGGATTACAGGTTGAGCCACCGAGCCCGGCTTGCAAATTTTTTTTTAATTGTAGAGACGAGGTTTCACCAAGTTGCCCAGGCTGGTCTCAAACCCCTGGACTCTGGCAATCCTCTCGCCTCAGCCTCTCAAAGTGCTGGGATTACAGGCATGAGCCACCATGCCCGGCAAGGATTTGATCTTTAAATACAAAATAGAAAGTCCTTTAAAAAGGTGACAGTATTGCAACCTCACTGAAAAGCAAATGCATATAATTAAAGGAACTTATTCTTAAAGGAGGCACTCTTTCCTTAAAGAATTCAGCTCCTAATCATCATCTGGATGGATGCTGTTAGTCCTTTTCCATTTTTTCCCATCCCAATTCCCTAGTTCCACCTTTCTCCAGTCTCTGCATAATGGGGTAGCCTAACTTTGGTTCCAAGATAAACTGAAATAGGAAATAAGATTAAAACAAAAATAAACAACTTGAAAACAAACAAAAAATAGCTTCAGAAAAACACTTCCAGCCCCAGGCTAAACACTGGCCTCCAATAGCAGCACCTCACAATCAGCAGCGCTGTCAGAGCAGCTCCAAGGACGCTGCTGCAGCCTGAGAGGTGCACCTCAGTCCCCCTTCTTGTTTCTAGCGAATGAATTTTCCTGTATTCTAGGACCTGCCTAGGACTGGAGCCCAGTCCTGAAACTTCAGTGTGGGAATTTAGCCTCACCAGGTGTGATGAGACTACACGTCAGTTCTGTTCAAATCCAAGAGACAAAAATCCCTTCTTTTATGGAGGCTGACTGCCTGACCGAGTTGACTAATTCCTGTTCTCCAAACTGTTCACTGCTCTGCCCTACACTTGTTGGGGCACCCTGACAATCCCTCTGGTGATCCCCTCTGGTGGTCGCCAATCCCTGGTGGTCTCAATGGCTTGTTTGGAATGTGTCCAGATTTTTGAACTGCCCGGAAAGTTCCTTGTTTACCTATCAGGACCCTTGCTATCAGCCTAAGCTGTTCTATTAAGCAGACCAAGTGCCTAGTTTTTGTCCCTTGCCATCTGATTTGCTATGAATCATGGAAGAAGTGCTATCTTTTAGGACAGGGGTCCCCAGTGCCTGGGGCCAAAGCCCAGTACCAGTCTGTGGCCTGTTAGGAACCCGGCCGCACAGCAGGAGGTAAGCAGCAGGCCAGTTCCGCCTTCTTTTAGATCAGTGGTGGCCTGTCCATTATTTCATTTACTACCTCTTTCTGCACTTTTTTTAAAATGGTGGGTTGTATAATTATTTCATTATATATTACAATCTAATAATAATAGAAATAAAGTACACAACAAATGCTATACACTCGAATCATCCCGAACCCTCTCCCCAATCCCACTTGTGGAAAAACTGTCTTTCATGAAACTGGTCCCTGATGCCAAAAAGGTTGGGGACCGTTGTTTTAGGAGGACTGTCTAGCATTAAGTTTGAAGCGCTGCTTCATGTGTTTTTTGTTTTTTTTTTAAGTGGGTCAAGTATATCTTAAAATTGTGCCATCCGGTTTGGTAGCCATCAGCCATATGTGTGGCTATCGTGCACTTGAATAGATGTGGCCTGTTGAATAGATGTGCATTAAGTGGATTTCAAAGAATCAAAATAAAAAGGAAAGAAAGAAATATCAATAATTTAAAAAATACTGATAAATGTTAAAGTGATAATACTATATGTCTGGTAAATAAAATATATTATTAAAGTAAATTTTAACTTTTCTTCCTTTTACTTTCACATCATATTTCTCCTAGACTGTGTTGCTTTAGAACATTTAACTAATGGTAGCAACAACAGCGTCATTATTTTGAGAGGTTTGCTTGTATATATAGATATACAGATATAATTAGCAAATATCTAAAAATGAAAGCTCTTCTTTGCAGAAAAACTGCCAGCTAATACTCGTTGGAAGAATGGTAGATTCAATTATCTCATGTTGCAATCCCCACTGGAATAACTGATTCAGGCAAGGATCAGTAATGAATGCTAAAGCCACTGGTGAGGTTGCAGAAGAGGACAGTCATTCAGTGGCAAAATGTCACGCTAGAGATTATTTACAAAGTGCAAAGAAAAGATCTGGTGGTCACCACCTTAAATGAGCAAACTGAGCATATGAATAGCGGTAACAATCAGGCATTGTAGACCTCATACTATGTGGCAATATGAGTTAAACATTACCTAAAAAGTATTTTTCCCAATGTTTTACAACATGCAAAATTTTTCAGCATACAGAAGAATTCTGTAAGTGAAAATCATACTCATACCACTTAATATTTCACTACTTCATCTATCCATTTCCTTATATACCCATCAGCACATTTTATTTTTTGATGCATTTCAGCGTAGATTGTTGCCATTAGTATATGCACTCCCGAAATAATCCATGAAGTATTTTTGCCAAAAATATCCAACCTAAATCTAATGAAGCCTTTAATCCTAACTTCCAGTTTACAGAAAACAAGAGAACAAGATAAGTTATTTGATATACAAGTAAACAGAAAAATACAACATGTGAAACATTCTGT
Organism: Tarsius wallacei; assembly: GCA_963574415.1. Taxonomy (NCBI): domain Eukaryota; kingdom Metazoa; phylum Chordata; class Mammalia; order Primates; family Tarsiidae; genus Tarsius; species Tarsius wallacei. The sequence continues at coordinate 7,543 of CAUYQG010026958.1, forward strand.
AAAATTACATGGTTTAAAAGTTTATGTCAGCTGGGTGTGGTGGCTAATGCCTGTAATCCTAGCATTTTGGGAGATGAAGGTCAGAGGATTACCTGAGTCCAGGGGTTCGAGACCAGCCTGGGCAACTTGGCGAGACCTCACCTCTATAATAAATCAAAAAATCAAAAAACAAACAAAAAAATATCAGCTGGGCATGGTGGCGTGCACCTGTGGTTCCAGCTACTTGGAAGGCTGAGGTGGAAGGATCACCTGAGTCCAGCAGTTAGAGGCTGCGGTGGCTATGAGTATGCCACTACACTCCAACCTGGGTGATGAAGTGAGACTCCTAATCAGACAAAAAAGTTTAAGTGACTAGATTTAAGAGTCTAAAGAGACATTCCAACCTGCCAACCTAAAAGAGATACTACTTACAAAAGATAATCTTGCAACAACTAGAGAAACGTGACAATGGACTGGATACTGGATGATAGCATGGAATTATTCATTTTCTTATGTGCAATAATGAGAACTGTGATCATGTAGGAGGTTATCCTTATTCTTTGGAGATGAATGCTGAACGCACACATACATACATGTACATCTTCAAATGCATTAATTTATTTCTTTTATAGAGATAAAGCAAATGTGAAATATTTAACTATTGTATCTAAGAAGGTAAACAAGTGCTGCTCACTGTGCTAGTCTTTCAAATTTTCCATACATCTGAAACACCCCAAAATAGAAATTGAGGGTTCAGGATAAATTTTTTTAAATATCGCAGAGACATTGATATGGTCTATTCTGTTTCATCCTGCTGGAACTTTCAGATTGAGAATGTAATATTTGAAAAAAAGTCTTATCACAGACACACAAACAATAATATATCTCTATAACATTCTTTATTTTCACTTGACAGCCAACGCTATTACTATGCAGCATTCAACTGATGATTTAGTTGTATGCAAAGGCTTTAAGGCTGCAGTATTACAGAAGACAGTTCAATCTTAAGTTTACACTTGAGAGCAGGCTCGCTACCATTGTAACGCACAGATTGAGACAGTCCCACAACTTCAGATTTTACTTTACACATCACTTGTTAGAAGTATCTTGCAACAGATCTTGCCTATTTCTGCCAACAAGAGACACAAAAGGTTTTTGTCATCTTTCTCTTTAAGATTTTATTTTGCTTTCCAAGCTGCTGCTGCTCCTGGGAGTAATCAGGGCAGCTGCATCCTAAAATCCAAAGACACATCCATTACCCAGGTCATTAGAATTAGAAAAAGAATATCAGCAGCAGAGATTGCTGGATATAGTACAGCATGAATTAAATAAAAATATTAAGTTTATGTTACTAAAACAAGATTTACAAAAAGAAACACAAAGTCTTATGTGTGTACCTATAGTTGGGGAAAACAAAATTAGCCACTGACATTCAAACTTTCTTTCAAACTATGGCTAGAAATGTCATATAACCTGGAATCAAAAAAGCGCCTAAGAGAAAAAGGTGACCATGACTAGATAGGTAGACATTAAACTAAATATTATTATAATCAGGGCTTGGGTTTTTTCTTTTTCTTTCTTTTTTTTTTTTTGAGTTGGCGTCTCACTCCATCGCCCAGGCTGGGGTGCAGTGGCACGCTCTCGGCCACCCCAGCATCGATCTGCTGGGCTCGCGTAGCTGGAACTACAGGTGCATGCTACCACACCCAGCTAGGGCTCAGGTTTTATAGTTAACAGTGTTTTTCCGTATAAAGGAACAATAGTAAAGTATGAACAAGTTAGCCCATGAATTCAATAATGTAATCAATTACATCGTCTTGCTTCAGAAGTGATAAATAAAAGAAAATGATATTTACCAGGGTTCGTCTTCTCAAGTTGATACCATCGGTAAAACGCTCTTTTCTTCTGTTCACTCAGGTCTGATCCCTGCTGCAACAGCCAATGAGAGATCCGGCTCTGGCTGATACCTATGCAGAAAGAAGATAAACAGTTTTTTGGGTATTGACATCAGTGTAGTTGGTGAAGATTCTGATGATTCTGAATTACTGTGTGCTCTATTCTCTGTCATTCAGTAAGGAAGTCGCAGCCTGAGGAAACTCCTTCATATTGGGGTTCTTAGTACAGGTTGACTACACTGGCGAGGATGTACTCAGAAATTATCTGTTAAAAGTCAAGGCATTTTATTAATCAAGACTTGACAGTGGCCTCTAAAATGAAACTCCAAACCAGGCCCATAAATATGAAATAGAGTTCTAAAGTAACAGTTATTTGTCAGAGCTGATTATACCTGTTTTCCTTCAATCACCACTACTCAACTTTAAACAGATACTGAGAAAAAAAAAATCAAGTCAGCAAGTTTTGCTACTCATTACTGATACTGATGAGATTTAGAGACTAGGAATTGAAGGGTCAATGAAAACATTGTCTTTGATGAGATTTTTGGCTTATTTGTTAATTTATATAGGCATTTTTAGACTTATTGCCATTAGTACAGAGAAGTAAGAATCAGCAGACTTTTAGTTATGCTGCAATATGATCTCTTAACAAATCTCAACAGCTAAAGACATTCTTCTAACGCATTTACTTTCCAAAAAACTGAATAGAATATAAAGCAGTAGTTTTTGGCTATTTCTAAGAAGTTCTTGACAGCAATTAATTGGAAATGTAAAAAATCTCCACATCTGAAAGTAAAAAGCAGGTCTAAAACTTACTAGCATGCTCATTCTGGTCATTACTGCCATTCCAAAAAAAGAGAATAATTCAATATAAACTAGCAAAACCAAAGAATAACAGGAAAGACAAAACTGTCTTGTAAGTCCACAAGGCACTTTCCAAAAGACCATGCACAGCTAGCTATCATAAATCAACATCTAAAATCTCCCCAGGAATTACTGATGGTAACTGGGTAGTACTGAATAGCACCTGTGCCAACACCTTTATGTATAGTGCATAAGCTATCAGGCCCAACAGGAAGAGAGGCTATCCAACAAGAGGTAAAGCAGGAGGTCCTGTGATCACATTTAACTCACTAAAAGAAAGCCCCTTGAGTTTCACATATTTAAAAATTTATGTTAACATTTGAGGAAAGGGGGAAGGGGAGTATTAAAGACTGTGAAGCGAGATTCACTGCCTAGAAACAGCTTTCTATTTCAAAAGGCAAAATTCAAAGCGTTTTCTAAAACCTGATTGAGAATCTATGTGATACAGGTGCTGACAGCATTGCATGCTTGTTCTAAGAGAATGAAAGTATTCTGGATCATTAAATCAGCTGTGTTTAGCAATACTTTCACCAAAAGTCTAGTTTCAGACATGACAGTATTTTTTCACACGACTTTTTTTTCTTTTAATTTTTATTTTAAAGATGTGGGATACAATTCAGGGTTAGGTACACAAATGGTCATTGTACAGGTAAAGTTTGGGCCTCACTTTGGTCCCCACTTCACCTGGTTTGAGGTCAGGTATCCTTATGGATGAAGTGTGCCTCCCCTCCCCTGGCAGTTTCCCACTACTGTCAATCCTTTTCTTATACTATTATGATAATTGCTCAGGGTCCACTTATGAGTGAACATGAGGTACTCAGTTCTTTGTTTCTGTGCTAGATCACTGAATATTATAAACTAAGTCCATCCAAGTTGCTGTGAAGTTCACAATTTTGTCCTTCTTTATGACAGTGTAATATCCCAATGTTACACTACTTTTTAAAGAATGAAGAAAAAAATCATTTACCACCATAAAATCAAATTGATTCTCATGTCAACAAAACCATTTTACATGAATTCTTCATATTGGTACCATACTACTCAAAAACAAGGACTCTGAGGAAAATCTATTAGGTTCATGAAAAGTAATTTTGGTTTTTGCACTGTTGATATTTGCCATTTGATATTGGAATACATTCTTAAATAAATGTGGTCACGTTATACACCACTTTAATGCACATTTCTCGCTTTATGTTTTTTTGCTAATGACTTATTACTTGTTGTCTATTTTATATTTATTTTAGACTATGGAAATTATGTTAGACAAAAATCAAATTCTAGTGATTTTCTTATTCGAGTTCAAAATGGGTCGCAAAGTAGTGGAGACTACTCACAACATCAACGACGCATTTGGCCCAGGAGCTGCTAACAAATGTAAGTGCAGTGATGGTTTAAGAAGTTTTGCAAAGGAGACTACAGCCTTGAAGATGAGAAGCATAGCGGCCAGCAATCAGAAGTTGACAATGACCAATTGAGGGCAATCATCAAAGCTGATCCTCTTACAACTACACAAGAAGTTGCTGAAGAAATCAGTATCAACCATTCTATAGTCATTTGGCATTTGAGGCAAATTGGAAAGGTGAAAAAGCTTGGTAAGTGGGTGCCTCACGAGCTAACCGAAAATTAAAAAAATCATTGTTCCAAAGTGTCATCTTCTCTTATTCTACGCAACAACAAAGAACTATTTCTCAATCGAATTGTGACGTCCAATGAAAAGTGGATTTTAGACAACAACCGCCGACAACCAGCTCAGTGGTTGGACTAAGAAGCAGCTCCAAAGCACTTTCCAAAGCCAAACTTGCAGCAAAAAAAGGATCACGGTTACTGTTTGGTGGTCCGTGGCCGGTCTGATCCCCTACAGCTTTCTGAATCCCAGTGAAACCATTTCAGCAAATCAATGAGATGCATAGAAAACTGCAACACCTGCAGCTAGCACTGGTCAACAGAAAGGGCCCAACTCCTCATGACAATGCCCAAACACATTCTGCACAACCAACGCTTCAAAGGTTGAATGAATTGGGCTGCGAAGTTTTGCCTCATTTGCCATATTCACCTGATCTCTCACCAACCAGCTCCCACTTTGTCAAGCATCTTGACAGCTTTTTGAAGAGACAATGCTTCCACAACAGGATGCAGAAAATGCTTTCCAAGAGTTCAGCGAATCCCACAGCACAGATTTTTATGCTATAGGAATAAACAAACTTATTTCTTGGCAAAAATGTGTTGATTATAATGCTTCCTATTTTGATTAATAAAGATGTGTTTAAGCCTAGTTATAATGATTTAAAATCCGTGGTCTAGGCAGAGGTTAGAGGATTGCCTGAATCCTGGGATTCGAGAACAGCCCAGGGAACTTGGTAAGACCTCATCTCTACAATAAGTCAAAAGATTAGCTGGATGTGGTGGTGCACAGCTGTGGTTCCAGCTACTTGGAAGGCTGAGGCGGAAGGATCGCCTGAGCTAGCTGGTTAAAGCTGGGTGGCCATGAGTGTGCCACTGCACTCCAGCCTAGGTGACAGAGTGGGACTCCTACTCAAAAAACAAACAAACAGATAAATAAAATTCGTGATCTGAAACCGCAATTACGTTTGCACCAACTTAATATTAAGAATATATCTCTATTTCTATCTACCTATTCTGTTAGTTTATCCAGTATTAAATCTGCCTCATATAGTCAAATCATACAGAGAACAAACCACAGTGCCCACTAGTCATTAGAGCTGTCCAGGTTCTGGCTACGTTATAGCGAGAGAAGGCAAAAGCCCATAAAACAGACATTAGTTTAATCATAGTATATTTACATAACAAAACACTGTCAGACCTCTAAAATCAATGTTTTTTTTTTTTAAGTCATCAAAGCTGGGTGCAGTGACTCATGCCTGTAATCCCAGCACTTTGGGAGGTGGAGGCGAGAGGATTGCCTGAGCCTAGGGGTTCAAGACCAGCCTGGGCAACTCATTGCTACAATAAATCAAAAAAATTAGCTGGGTGTGGTGGTGTGCACCTGTAGTTCCAGCTACTTGGAATGCTAAAGTAGAAGGATTGCCTGAGCCCAGCAGGTCGAGGTTGCGGTGGCCGTGAGCATGCCAGTGCACTCCAGCCTGGGCGACAGAGTGAAACTTTGATTAAAAAAAAAAAAAAAAAAAAGCCATTTAAAAAACCAGGCAAACACACACACATACACACACACAACCAAACAAAAAGCCATCAATACCAAGTGTTGGCAAAGACATGGAGTATATAAAACTGCCACACTGCTGACGGAAGGATAAAATGGCAGGGCCACTTTGGGAACCAGCTAGACAGTATCTACTAAAGCTGAACACATAGATGCCCTCTAACCTAGCAATTTATTTACTAGGTTTATATAACCCACAAAAATGGGTACATAATGCAACAGAAATATGTTCCAAAGACATAAAAGAAGGCTCATGTGCATCATCCATAATGGCCCCCAATTCAAAACAGCTAAATGCCCATCAACGGTGAAACACATAAATGTGATAGTTACACATTCTACTGTAGAGTACTATCACAAATATAAAAAGAATAAACTATTGCTGTATGAAACCATCTGGGATAAATCTCACAAAAATAATGTAAGTCAGAAAAAAACAAGCCAGACACATGCACAAAAAACTATATACAACTGGATTCAATTTACATAAAGTTATAAAACAGACACAACTAATCTATATGAATGGAAATCAGAATAATGGTTACCCATGTCAGAGGGAAAAGTTAATGACTGGGAGGCAGTCTGAGAAGGGTCTATGTGGTGATCAACACTGCTCTTTATCTTGATCTAGAGGGTGGTTATTGGGTGTCCTCACTTCACTTGTGTCCATTAAGCCGATCCACTTCTATATGCACATATTTAAATTGTAAAAGTTCTCCCCCAAAGGTTTTTAAAATTCTATGTAGTCTCAAAAAATTTAAGCAAATGGGTATGCATCAACATGGAAAGATGTTCATGATACAAATGAAAAAGTATGTATTTTTATGAACATAAATTATGTATTTGACCTTTTTTTCATAGAAAGTAACAAAAGCTTATATATAACCAAAGATACACAATATTAATTTAGAGTAGTAGCATCTTCTTACATTTCTACCTCTATATTGTTTTCTTAACTCTCTAAAAATATGTATTAATTAATTTTTGGCTTTTCCCCCTAAATACTACAAACAGCACTTTATTGGTTGTTTTACAAATACTATAACTACAATTTAGTTAAACAAAAAATTGCAAAGAATTTCTGCTTCCTTCTTTAATTCTACTCTGAGGCAAGCAATATTAACTATTTATATCTATGTTGTTCCACAGTTTTATGTGCAATTATTAATTTAATAAAACAAAGAAGAAAGTAAGGTAGGATATTCTTCTATCTCATCTTTTGTGTGAGGAAGAAATAGGGAACTTCCTCCCCATAAATTTAACCTCAGTTTTCATATAATATATGTAGAAAACAAAGTAATAGGTAGTTTTTCTAGAAAAGGCACTATTAAGAAAACAAATACATAAAATGACACATTTTACAATGATTTTTCATAGCAGATTGTTGATAGGTAAGACTCCTCTAACTCATCCTTCTGGGACTAGTTTGGAACTTCAGCTGAGCACAGTATCAAAAGTTCCCAAAGCTTCTCTTTACTGCAAGCTTTGATGCTTTTCCTCAGGAGAAAGATTTCCTAACCGTCCCCCTGCTTCCCACTGCAGAAAAAAATGTCATTGTCCTCAAGCTCTGGCTCCTCAAAACCTCCTCTTTTCTACCTCTGACAGGGAAAAAGAAAGGAAATTATTTACATATAACCCTCATACACTGAGAGACTAAAACCAACCCTTGATTAATTTCATTCCAGTAGTAAAGTAATAACATTGTACTCAAAGGGAAAAAGACCTCTTCGGTATCATTACATTCTTTTCTGAGCTTCTGGTGTATTGGCGTCTTCCAGTTCCTCAAAGGAAATGCTCCCTTCCACTAGAGGGCTCTCCACCATTGTCCATTCTTATCAAAGTTGCCGATACCACAAGCTTAAATTACATTTCCTTCCACAACCCGAGGGGTGTGACACTACTGACCACTCCCATCATCTTCCTCCTTGGAGTGCTGGACACTGCACCAACAACACATCTTTTCAGTTAGTTTCAGGGCTGTTTTGCTAGCCCTTTACATGTTAGTGGCCCTCGGAGTTCCCTTGGCCATCTCAATTACCAACAAAGTTGATCTAAAATGTCATCCAGATCCCAGAATTTCAGATAGGTCCTGAACACAGTAAACTAAACTCATTATCCTCATCCTAAAATCTGCTTTTCCTCCTATGTCCACCTCAATTTTACCCTTCAATCTACTCCCAACTCTTACTTATTTACTAAATCCAAACCACTTTCCTTCCTAAAATTCTCCTCACACTCTCTCCAACCCTCATTCCAGCAGTAGGGAATCTCAGCCTCTTTCACCTGGACATTGTAGTGACTGGTGAAAAGAGCAAGCCATCTAAGATCCACAAAGTACAAAATTCACATGATTAGCTCCTTTTAAATTAGAAGAGCGTTTCACAGTTGAAAAAGTGAAACATCCTTCTTCAAGCAATTTTCTACTTGAGAACTGCTACCATCTCTACAATTCACCTTTCACAGTGCAATGAGTTATGTTTAAAAATTTTAAGTCAAAAAGACATACATGCATTCTCTATAAACATTAAAAAAACTCTAGCTGGGCTCGGTGGCTCAGCCTGTAATCCCGCGCCTTGGGAGGCTGAGGTGAGTGGATTGCCTGAGCCTGCGGGTTCGAGACCCGCCTGGGCAGGCAAAACCTCATCTCTACAATACATCAAAAAAATTAGCCGGGCGTGGTAGCGCATGCCTATAGTTCCGGCTACTCGGAAGGCTGAGGCGGAAGGATCGCCGGAGCCCAGCAGGTCGAGGCTGCGGTGGCCGGAAGCGGCCACTGCACTCCAGTCTGGGCGATGGAGTGAGACTCCGACTCAAAAAAAAAAACATTAAAAAAACTCATAAACATGCACAGAATAAAAGTTCTTCCTCCATTCTCATCCCTTCTCTTAGTCTCTATCCTAGAGGTATCCTTGTTTATTTGGTATGAATCCATCCAGACTTTGTCCATGCATTTAAGATATAAACATATGTGTGTGTGTGTGTGTGTGTGTGTGTGTGTGTGTGTGTGTGTGTGTATCTAGTTTGCTTTTTTCAAGCATACATTTGGGGTTATTCTACACATAATACGTAAATTACTTTTCTCACATAATATCTTAAATTTTCTCATGTAGTACATTATAATCTTCCTCATTCTAATGGTTACAAGGCATTCTATACCATAATTCACTAAAACATTTATCTATTATTGAATATTTTAGTTGTTGCTAATGTTTTACTATTATAAATAATGACGCAATGACAATCTACATATACCTTTTAGCTCATGAATATTTATTTAGGGCCAGTTCACAGGAATCACAGGATCTTGCTATGTTGCCTAGGCTGGTCTTGAACTCCTGGGCTTAAATGATCTTCCTGCCTCAGCCTCCAAAGTAGCTAGGATTACAGGTGTGTGTTTTTTATTCATAGTTTATGAGTAATATTTATGTTTGTAATGCATGTCACAAAATTGTCTCCTAAAGATTTTATTCTTTTTTTTTTTTTTTTGAGTTGGAGTCTCACTCTGTCACCCAGACTAGAGTGCAGTGGCTGCTCCCAGCCACCGCAGCCTCAACCTGCTGGGCTCTGGCGATCCTTCCGCCTCAGCCTTCCGAGTAGCCAGAATTACAGGCACGCGCTACCACGCCCAGCTGATTTTTTATTTATTTATTGTAGAGATGAAGTCTTGCCAAGTTGGCCAGGCGGGTCTCGAACCCGCGGGCTCAGGCAATCCACTCAACTCAGCCTCCCAAAGCGTGGGATTACAGGCTGAGCCACCGAGCCTGGCGATTTTACTCAATTTTATACTCTAGCCAACAGTGATGGGAATGTTTCCCTACATTCCGACCATTACTGAGTACTATGAAACTTTTTTGAAAGTCTGACTTTTTCTGTAAACATATAATCCATATTATTTTTAAAAATTTGAAGCAATTTAGAGGAAAGAGGAAAGTTAAGAGGAAAGCTAATTAAAAATACACACACCAAATTCTCACCATTTAGAAATAACTATACTCATTCCAATATCACTCCAAGCACATATAGACATAGGATAGGCAGAAATAATTACTAAAATGAAATCACAATATAGACAGAATTTTAAAATGTAAAAATACAAAATGCAGTTTTGTTTTAACACAATAAAAACTTTTTTAAAACTAGAGTGAAAATGAAGATCTACTGAGGTTTAGTAACTTTTTCTTTTTTTAAGGAGACAGTATCTTGCTCTGTTATTCCGGCAGAAATACAGTGGCACAATCATAGCTCACTATAACCTGAAACTTCTGGGCTCAAGTCACTCACCTGCTACAGACTCCTGAGTAGCTGGGACCACATGTATGCCACTATGCCTGGCTTTTAAAAAAATATATATTTATTTATTTATTTTTGAGTTGGAGACTCACTCTGTCACTCAGACTAGAGTGCTGAGGCACGCTCCCGGCCACCGCAGCCTCGACCTGTTGGGCTCCGGTGATCCTTTTGCCTCAGCTTTCCAAGAAGCCAGAACTACAGGTGCACTACCACACCCGGCTAATTTTTGATTTATTGTAGAGATGAGGTCTCGCCACATCACCCAGGTGGGTCTCGAACCCACGGGCTCAGGCAGTCCACTTGCCTCAGCCTCCCAAAGTGCTGGGATTACAGGCTGAGCCACCGAGCCCGGCTATTTGTTTTTTTGTAGAGATGAGGTATTGCTATCTCAAACTACTGTCCTCAAGTGAACCTTCCCATCTAGCAAAGTTGGGATTACAGACATGAGCCACTGCACCCAGCCAGTAAAAGTTTCAGTAGGAGAAATGAGATTTTCCCAAGAGTACACTAAAACAAGAAAAAATAATTATAAAAGAACATTGTATACTTGGAATGCATTGTTCTCTTTACATTTGGGCAGTATTTAATGGTTCCTGGTTAAAAAACCTGAGGAAATAAGCAGACTTGTGGTAGCCAGCCTCCAAGATGAGCCCTAATGATCCTCTGGTCTTCCTACCATTGTGTAATCCTCTCCAACAGTGCAACAGGGTTGTTCTGTGCAGGCAGCAAATGTGGCAAAAATGACGGTCTTTGACTGCTGGGGCTAGGTCATGAAAGACATCACAGCTTCTGCCTTCTCTCTCTCTGAGAGTTGGTTGTGGGAGAAGCTAGCTGCCATGCTGTGAGAACACCCAAGCAGCCCATGGAGAGATCCATGTGACAAAAAACTGAGGCATTCTGCTAACAGCCATGCAGGTGAGCCATCTTGAGAGAAGGTCCTCTAAATCTCATCTAAGCCTCTAGATGACAACCTCATGCAATACACTAAACCAAAACAACCTGTGTAAGCTGCCTCTGGATTCCTGATCCATACAAACTGGGTGAGATAACGAAGGTCTGTGTTTCAAGATGCTAAGTTCTGAGATAAGTTTTCAATGCAGCAACAGGTATGTAGACACAAATTTACACTCCGCTTCCCCCATCTCCATATCCAGTCTTTACACTCAACTCCTGATATTTAGAAGATATTTTTACATATTCAACGTTTACATTCTGTTCTGAATTCATAATTCCCATAGTTGTTTCCTCAAGTTCTAGATTTAAATGGATTCAAGACTTATCACAGTTTCCTAGTTTTCGTATTCCTAAGTTCTGTATTTATGCTTTTATTTTTAACTGAAGCATATTTTATAAACAGGAAACTCAAATATAAAGTTCAATGAGCTTTGACAAATGTATAGATGCATTTGTCAAAGAACACTGCTCAAATCAAGATTTAAATTGTTTCCATGCCCCCAAAAGTCCCTTTTGTAGCTAATACTCAATTTCTGTATTTTAAAATTTAACTTTCAGTGGGTAAGATTTCTTCATAGAGTAGTTTTTAACAGTACAGGCTTACTGGTGCTGTGTTCCCCAGTCCTTGTATGCTTGTATGTTTGTCTTCCATTTTTATACTTTGAGGACAATTCAACGTGGAAAATTTGGGGGGGAGTCAACTTTGCTTCAAAATCTGTTAGAGTGTTATCAGTGAGAATGGCAAAGAAAGGAACTCTGAAAAGTCATTCCTCCATAAAAGCAATGAACGGCAAAAGCTGTCCTTTCATAAATACTGTCAAAAATGGACAGAATCACCTTCTTCAGAACTCTGGAAATTACCAAAGGCTTGCAACAATCCAAGGAACATTTATTCAAGAAAAACACTGAATTTTGGCAAGAACAGCTATGTGACATTTTACCTTGACCTCCTCTGATGCCCATTATACTAGCATCACAGCAGACTTAAAAAACAGTATGACTGCAATCACAGTGAAAACCAGGCATGGCCTAGTAGCTTCTGGATGACAAATAACAGGTTTGAAAAGCCCCAAAACACCATTCTAAGAAAAATGCCATTATTTGACCTGTATGACAATTCCCTGGAAACCCTCATTTGCAAGGCTTGCCTTTATTTGACCTGACTCAGACCTCACTCAGTGTGCACAACCTAAGGAGAAAGGTGGAAGAGATGTGGTTTATGGAAAATAATCAGTGGCAAACATTTAACATTGCAGCTGCCCAGGGTGATGATAACAGTTGAGGCAAACAAGAAGTCAACCAAAATATTTAAATAGACAAGATGAGAAAGATGTCCATAACAATCTTTTAAAAGCTGTGACACATTCCTAGGAATGTAGGCTATGGACTTGCATAATTATGCATATGTGCATAGGGCTATGCAGACGTACAGGAAAAACCTACTAAGGCCCTAAGCTCTCACCTCTGGCTGACCTTGAGACCCAGTGAAGAGAAAGTAAAGGCTGAGGCAGAATTATAAACTGCCTGCCTGAGCATTAACGATGTGCCCAATGCATACACACAGACCATTGCCAAAAACTGGGAGACTTATTGGTTGTGGACTTATTGGTTGGTTTGTGTCTACTAAACTAACGAGAAAGAGAGTTCAGTAGCCACACACCACAAAGAATACTGACTTTATAAAATTAAATCAGGAAATTCACTAAATAAACATCACCAACAACAGCAAAAAATAAATCCAAGGGAAGGAAGGATCTGATTTTCAGAGTTTCTAATTATATTATTTAAACTGTCCAAATATCAAAGCAAAACTTATGGGGCATGCTAAAAAAACTAAAATAGAAGCAAACTTCCTTACTCTGATATAGAATACCTTTGAGGGGGAAAAACACGGCTGATATCATGCTAATGGGGAATGACTGAAAGTTTTCCCTAAGGTCAGAAACTAGACAAGGATGTTCCCTCTTGCTACTTTTATTCAACATTGTGCTAGAGGTTCTAGTCAGAAGGCAAGATAAATAAATAAAAGGCATCCAGATTGGGAAGGAAGACACAGAAGTATCTCTATTTGCAGACACACAATTTTGTACATAAAAAACCCAAAGAAATACACACACACACACACACACACACACACAACTATTAGAACTAATAAATGAATTCAGCAAGGTTGCAGATTAAAAGTCTAATATACAAAAACTGTATTTCCATCACTAGCAATAAACAACTCAAAAGGAAAATACAGAAAAAAATACCACATAAAAACATCAAAAAGAATACAACACTTAGGAATAAATCTAACAAAAGAAGTAGAAGACTTGTACAAGGAAAACTACAAAAATAATTGAAATATGTTGAAGAACATCTAAATACATGGAAAGACAACGTATATCTGTGAATTAGAAGACTTAATATAGTAATGGCGATATTCCCCAAACTGATCTATAGGTTCAAAGAAATTTCTACTACAACACCAGCTGAAAGCTGGACTTGTTAGCTCATGCCTGTAGTTCCATCCTCTTGGGAGGCTGAGGTGGAAGTATCACTTGAGCCCAGGAATTTAAGGCCAGCTTGGGCACCATAGTGAGACCCTGCGTTAAAAAAAAAACAAAACAACAACAGCAACAAAAACTCCAAACAAAAAAACCCAGCTGGCTTTTTTTTTTCTTTTTGCAGAAATTGACAGTGATCCTAATATTCATATAGAAATGCAAGGGACCCAGAATAGCCAAAACAATCTTTAAAAAGAAGAGCAGATTAACACTTCCTGATTCCAAAACTTACTATCAAGCTACCATAATCAAGCTTCTGTGGTACGGCCCTAAAGTTAGATATATGGATCAACAGAATAGAGAGTCAAGAAATAAACTCATACATTTATGGCCAACTGATTTTCTTTCCTTCCTTTTTTTAAAATTTGAGTTAGAGTCTCACTCTGTTGCCCAGGCTGGAGTGCAGTGGCACGCTCACAGCCACCGCAGCCTCAACCTACTGAGTTCAGGTAATCCTTCCACCTCAGCCTTCCAAGTAGCTGGAACCACCGAGTGTGCTACCATGCCCAGCTCATTTTTTTGTGTGTGTGTGGAGATGAGGTCTCGTGAAGTTGCCCAGATTGGTCTCGAACCCCTGGGCTCAGGCAATCCTCTCGCCTCAGCCTCCCAAAGCATAAGCCACCGCACCTGGCCCAACTGACTTTCAACAAGAGCGCAAAGAATATTCGATAGAGAAAGAACAGTCTTTTCAACAAATGGTCTTGGGACAATTGAATATTCACATCTACAAAAATTAACTTAAAATGGATCAAAGATATAAATGTAAGAGCTGAAAGTATAAAACTCTTAGAAGAAACATTGACATAAATCTGTATAACCTGGGAATAGGCAATGTTTTCTTTAGCTATGACACTAAATGCAAAACGATACATACTTCATCAAAATAAAAACTTGTATGCTTCAAAAGATATTATTAGGAAGGTAAAACACCCCACACAGCCAGGCATGGTGGCTCATACCTATAATCCCAGGGCTTTGGGAGGTAGGGGTGGGAGGATCACTTGGGCCCAGGAATTTGTGATCAGCCTGGGCAGCATACCAATATCCTGTCTCTATCATACACACAAAAAAAGGAAAACCCACAGAATGGGGGAAAATATTTGCTAGCCCTATATCTAAGGGACTTGTATCTACAATATATAAAGAACTCCTACATTTCAAAATAAAAAGACAAAAACCCAATTTTTAAAATGAGCAAGGATTCAACTTGACATTTCTACAAAGAAGATATGTAAATGACCTATAAGCACATGACTAGAGACTCATAATTATACAGTGTTGGTGAAGATGTGAAGAAACTGGAGCCCTCATACATTTGGTAGTGGATTTCTAAAATGGAAAACAGTTTGGGAAGTTCTTCAAAACATTAAATAAAAAAATTACCATATCACCTAGGCATATATTCCATTCCTAGGCATATTTCCTAGAGAATTTGTCTCCATGAAAACTTGCACACAAAAAAATAAAATAAAAAACAAAACATGTACACAAATGTTCACAGCAGCATTATCCACAATAGTCAGTAAGTGGCAACAGCCCACATGTCCACACACTGATGAATAAACAAACCAAATGTGGTATATCCATATAATGAAACATTATTCAGTTATTGAAAGGAACGAAGTACGGATGCATACTACAACATGGATGAGCCTTGAAAACATTACACTAAGTGAAAGGAAGCCAAACACAAAAGTTCACACAGTGTATGACTCCATTTTATGAAATACTCAGACAATTGTCTATAGTTAAAGCTAAAGAGACAGAAAGTAAATTAGTGCTCACCAGGTGCTGGAGGACTGGAATGACTGATGATGGCGTTTTCATGTTAAACCGCATTTGTACAAGAATATTCCCATTATTCTTACTGGCCCACACCCCTAGAATTGTTGCCCTTTCAAAAAAGATCACAGAACATGCTTCCATAACTACCATACTTTCAGGGAAACTTATTTCCTTCTCCAGGTTGGAGGAGGCAAGTGCCAGTGCCAATCATTTCCCTTTGTTTTACCCACCATTCTTATTCAATTTGGTCTGTTTTAAGCTTCTAGCTATTGCTTCACAGAAGACAGAGTTTTCCTCCTACTTTTGTTTATTTTTATTGTTTTTGCTGAATTTTGATGGACAGAAGTGGACCAGCAGTATAACCCTCAATCTTCAAAAGTTTGCTGATTTAATGGGGGAAAAAATCAAACCCTGGTATCTTGCAATTAAATTGTTCTTACTTAATTTTCCAACAGGATATGTCCATGTAGCGAACACTCATGTGTACCCCCTGAATCTAAAATTAAAATAAATAAATAGAATTAAAAAAATTTTCCAATAGGCTTCAAATCTTTTTCTGTGTTTACTGGCTATATATTTTATCTTATGTAAGTTATAAGCTGATATCCGTTGCAAATTTTTCTATTTGGCTATTCGCTCTTCTCAGAATAACTCAGAAGAGCTCTTATGATATATCATAGATACCAATCTTTTGCTCTACAATGTTGCAAGTACCATTCAGTATCAATCTTGTTCACAGTATCTTGTATTAGATATATGGTTAAAGACTGTTACAGTTAAATCCACACTACTTTATCTTCTGGGTTTTACATATTGCTTAGAAAAGTCTTCCCTACTGCAAACTTTAAAAAAGTTAATTTTCTTTTAATAGTAGTATAGAATTTTTTCTCCAGCTTTAAAAAATATACTTATGGCCAGGCTCGGTGGCTCAGCCTGTCATCCTAGCACTTTGGGAGGCCGAGGCGAGTGGATTGCCTGAGCCCACGGGTTCGAGCCCAGTCCGGGCAACTTGGCGAGACCTCTCTCTACAATAAAAAAAAAAAATTAGCCAGGCGTGGTAGCGCGTGCCCGTAGTTCCGGCTACTTGAAAGGCTGAGGCAGAAGGATTGTGGAGCCCAGCAGGTCGACAATGGGGTGGCCATGAGCACGCCACTGCACTCCAGCACGGGCGATAGAGTAGGACTCTGACTCAAAAAAAAATTATACATATAATTCCATATAGAAACTGCTTTCTATTTGTGGTATAATGTTGGTACCTATTTTTATTTTTTCATTTTCAAATAGATAATCAATAGAAGAACAGTATTTCCTCACAGATTTGAAAGTTTTCTTTATTTCAGCTAAATTTTCTTATATTCAAGGATTCATTAATTAATTAACTCTGTTCTGTACAACTGATATATCTATCTGACAAAATAACCCTGTTTTACTTATTTTAGTCATGCAGCAGATTTTAATATATAGTACGGCAAATTTGTTCAAACTCTTTCCCCTGTCCTCGTTAAAGAATCTCTCCCATGGGTTCAAGACCAGCGTGAGCAACTTGGCAAGACCTCGTCTCTACAATAAATCAAAAAATTAGCTGGGCATGGTAGCACGTGCCTGTAGTTCCGGCTGCTTGGAAGGCTGAGGCAGAAGGATCACCTGAATCCAGCAGGTTGAGGCTGGGGTGGCCGTGAGCGTGCCACTACTCCAGCCTGGGCGACAAAGTGAGACTCCAACTCAAAAGAAAAAAAAAGAATCTCTTACTTTTCTTGTGCATTTTTTCTTATGATGAACTTTAGTTGTTTCTTGTTGAACAAAATCCTGTTATGACCCTGACTGGCATCAGAGAGCACACTGAGCAAACTGGTGACCCTAAGTTGAATCTGGCCCGCGCACACTATTGTTGGGCCTGCGAAATGGTATATGTTTTGTAAAAGGTGCTGGAAAGCTGTTTTTTAATACAGAGCTTATGCGTGAGTACAAAATCCAAAAAGAATGAAAAATAAATCCTCTTCCATTCATACTTTACAACCCATCCCTTTCCTCGTTCTGCTGGAGACATATCACAGCTGCCTTCTTCTTTTCTAGACAAACAGTATTCCATAATATAGACCTACCATAATCTACCTAACTAGCCTCCTCCCGATGGACATTTGGGTTATTTACAGTCTTTTGCTATTGTATAATATGCTGTAATAATTCTTATACAGTCATCAATCTAGACATAGACAAATATTTCTGTATAATAAATTCCTACAAGATAAATTACATGGTCAAAGGGGTGTACATAAACTTTAAAAAATACCACTCATATAAAAGTATGTCTATTTTAAAGACAATAATATAGTATCATCAAGTTAAAATCTTATCTAAAACTTTAAATGTATCTTATTTCACTTATAAACAAGTATTTAGTGCCTACTGTGTGTGAGATAAAGGCAAAAAACAGTTCAAAACAGTTACTGAACTGCCAACTGTAAATGGTTAAAAATTATGTATCTAGAAGGTGGTATACTAGGCACTTTTAAAAACGGTGATGAAACGCTTTATATACTGATATGGAATAATTTCCAAGCTTAAAAAACCTAGGTATAGATTTGGCACAAAAGGAGAAAGGGACAATGGATATACTTGTTGCTTATAAATCCACACAATATCTCTGAAGAAACAGTAAACACTAGTATCTTCTGAGAAGGGGACTATGGCTGAAGAACAGAGAAAGGGGAGCGATTTAGCACCGTCTACCCTTCCGGAGGCACTTCTAAAGTTTCAACCACATGAATATATTTTCCAAAATAAAAAGTAAATTTATTTATTTTTTAGAAGTTCATTGTTAAGCGAACCAAGGCTGTAAAAATTATAGTTAACATTTTTAGTCTCAGGAAGTCTAGCTTCAGAAAAGTCAATCTGGAAAGAGATGACTGGAAAATGACTGCTTGCTGAAAATAAACACTTAAAATGGTTAATAATGATAACAACAGAAAACTTCTATAGCATTTACTATGTGCCATTTAAACTTTACCTGAACTAACTCATTTAATCCACTCAAGACCTTCTAGATAGATATTTTTATTATTCCCATTTTCCAGAAGAGGAGAAAATGAGGTTTAAGACATTTAATAATTTGGCCAAAGTTATAAAACAAGGAACGGAAATGAGAGTTTCAACCCAGACACAGTCCACCCTTCAAAGTCATGCTCTTGACCACCAAACTCCATTTCTTCTATACACCGAATGCTATGTTGAGAACACTGGCTGTGCAGAAAAATAAACAGCAATTACTTGTGTGACTGGGCAAATGAGTCAGTTTCCTTTAGCCTCAGTTTTCTCATCTGTAACTGAGGAAGTTAACACCTGCCTCGCAAATACATAACACAGTTAGCACAGCATCTAGCACTCGACAAGTGTTAGATAAATTATAGCTAAAAATAAAAACCCTCCAAAAAAAGAGGTTTAGCTAAGAGGATGCACACTAATAAAAAGCAGAGCCATCTATAACTCACTTAGAGAGCTGTCCCGGTAGAGACTTACCATAATGATAAAGCTGAACGAAAGAGAGGAAAAAAAAATGGTCAAAGAAAGGTTTAAAAGATTTCTTCTTCTTAAATATTATTATTCCTAATAATAATTACTTTAACAAATAACACTCAAACATTTCAAAGACACTTTATCTCCTGGGAAAAAATCAAGACACACTGGTAATAACTGTCCTTCAAAAGCTGTTTAGCAATGGAAGGGCTTGGGAACAAAGGACAACATATTAAAAACTGCGAAAGGAAAAAAACACTTTCAAGAAAATAGTATATTTTTAGTTCTTAAAATGGCTCGAGACATTAAATGAAAGATCACATTAAGAATGTTTCTAAGGTCGGGTGTGGTGGCTCATGCCTGTAAACGCAACACTTTCGGAGGCAAAAGGAGGGAGTACGGCCTAAGGCCAGGAGTTTGAGACCAGCCTGGGCAACATGGAGAGACCTCATCTCTACGATTAAAAAAAAAACAACAAAAAAAGCAGCTGGGCATGGTGCCGTGCACCTGTAATTCCAGCTACCTGGAAGGCTGAGGTAGAATGATCATCTGAGCCCAGCTGGTCGGTGGAGACTGTGGACGCCATGATTGTGCCGCTGCATTCCAGCCTGGGTAACAGAGTAAGACGCTGACTCATGAAAAAAAAAATGTTTCTAAGAACCCTTTCCTATGTTTCTCATTAAGAACAATGACACAATGACAATTAATCTGGGGCAATATTATATTGGACCTGTACTTTAAAAATCAATGTGTTAAAAAACCAAGATGGTATCATCCATGGACCTGCTTGGGAAATCTAGCAATAGGTCCCTCAATTTCTTAAAAACTACTATAGGAAGCAAAATCTCATGGCTTAGCAAGCAAAAACAATACTATGATATATATGATAAGGACACAAGGCAAGGGCCACTGCTGTATCTAAAGCTAACTCAATTTGTTAGTGGTGAGTAATCCTGTTGTTTTAGGCAACTGACAAGAGAAAATATCTCTTCTGGGGATTTCAGTACAGGGTACAAGCCCTACAGGATTATATCTAGGTAGTAGGTCATAACCAGCATAATTTTTAAAATCTACTATAATTTCAAAAATGCACAGTCGTAAAAAAATTAAGGAAGAAATAATACCAAGTCTGTATTAACTCTTCTAGAAAATACAACAGGAGGAACTATCTTCCAATTTACCTTATGAAGTCAACATTATTATGATAACAAAACTATACAAGGACATTATAAGAATAGAAACAAAACAAAATAAAACATAAACCCAGAAGAATACCCCTCGTGAACACAGACTCAACAATCCTTAAGAAAATATCAGCAATTTAGATCAAATGACATAAAATAGATAACATATCATGACTTCGTGGGGTTTTTCCAAGACTACAAATCAATGTGATTTACCATATTAACAAGACTACGAAAGAAAAGCCAGGTGGTCGTCTCAATAGAAGCAGAAAGAGCATTTGAAAAAATACAACATTCATTCATGGTAAAAACTGTTGGAAATTATAAATAGAAGAAAACTTTTCTTGATAACGGGAATCTATGAAAAGCCTACAGCTAAGATCATACTTACTGGTGAAAGGCTTAATGCTTGCTCCCAAAGATTAGGAATGAGGCAAGGATGTCTGATCTCAGACCTCCTCTACAGTACTGGAGATTGAATTGATGATCCTAGTCAGTGCAATAAGGAAAAAAAAAAAGGCCAGGCATGATAGCTCATGCCTGTAATTCCAGCACTTTGGGAGGCTGATGTGGGGGGATCACTTGAAGCCAGAAGTTCGAGATCAGCCTGGGCAACATAACAAGATTCTCATATTTACAAAGGAGAAGGGGGAGATGGAAGAAAGGAGAAGAAGGGGAAGGAGAAGAAGAAGTAGAAGAAAAACACAGTGAAAAGGAAGAAAACTATTTCTACTCACAGATAACATGATTGTGTAGAAAATCCCAAGAACTTATATGTATATTATATATACATATACACACACAACACACACACACACACACACACACATATATTTTTTAGGTGGAGTCTCACTCCATTGCCCAGACTGGAGTGCAGTGGAGTGCAGCCCAGTCGACCTGCTGGGCTCTGGTGATCCTTCTGCCTCAGCCTTCCAAGTAGCAGGGACTACAGGCATGCGCTACCATGCCCGGCTAATTTATTTATTTATTTATTGTAGAGACCAGGTCTCACCAAGTTGCCCGTCCAGGCTGGCCTTGAACCTGCAGACTCAGGCAATCCATTCGCCTCAGCCTCCCAAAGTGCTGGGATCACAGGCTGAGCCATCGAGCCTGGCTGAACTTATAATACTAGAGAGCTACCAGAAGAGATAATTGAGTCCAGCAAGTTCAACAGACAGTCAATACACCAAAATCAACTGTTCTATGATACAAGAAATAGGACACTAAAATTAAAAACAGTATCAAAAATATGAAATATTTAGAGAAGAATTTAAGAAAATATGTGTAAGACTTGTACACAGAAAACTACTAGCATGATTGTGAAAAAATAAAAAAGACCTATACAAGTGAAGTGATATCAAACCATGATCATGGACTAGGAATCAATAAGACTAAGATATAAGTTCCTAATGCCAGATTAATTTATATATTTAATACAACTCCAATTTCACTACATATGTGCTTTTGTGTAGATACTGAAAAGCTGATTTTAAAATGTATATAAAAATACAAGAGACTTAGAATGTCAATAGTAATCTTGAAAAAGTTGGAAGGAATTCTGTTTTCTGATTTCAAGACTAACTACAAGTCTACAATAATTTCCAGTTTGTACTGGTATAAGGATAGTCAAAAAGATCAATGGAACAGAACAGACAGCCCAGAAATAGACCTCATATTATGTTCAAATAATTTTTCACAAAGGTGCCAAAGTAACTGACTGGGGAAAGACTAGACTTTTCAACAAATGGTGCTCCAACAATTAAATCTACATATTAAAGAAAAAACCTCAACCTTTACTTTACACAAAAATTAATTTGAAATGGGCCTAATGTAAGAGCTAAAACTATAAATCTTCTAGAAGAAAAGGAAAAAAAACACAAGAAAATCTCTGAGACTTTCTTTAGGCAAATTTTCTAAGATAGGACACAAAAAGCAAGAACCGTAAAAGAAAAAAGTAAAAAATATAACTGCATTTAAATTAAAAGCATTTGTTCTTTGACAGATAACATAAGAAAGTGAAAACATAGCCTCAGACTAGGATACATGTTTACCATACATTTAAGAACTTGTACCCAGAATATACAAAGAGCTCTCACAGAAGGGAAAACACCCGATTAAAAAAATACTAGGTAAATGACTGATATGTCACCGAAGAAGACACATAAACAGCAGATGTTCACATGAAAAGATGCCCAACTTAATCAGGCATTAGTAAAATACAAAATAAAACCAGAGTTAGGTACCCTCATAAAAGCACTAGAATGACTAAACACGAAGAAAAGCACAAACGCCAAGTGCCAAAGAGACTGCAGAGCACAGAACATTCATTCTTCACTGGTGGAAACGCAACATGGTGCGGCCATGTTGAAAAATGGTTTGGCAGTTTCTCGAAAAGTTAAACAGTTATTTACCAGCAACCCTACAATCCCACTCGTAGGTATTTACTTCTGGGAAATGAAAACACATACCCACACAAACACTTGCAGACAAATGTTCATAATAGCATAGCTCATAACAGCCAAACCCTGGAAACAATCCAGATGTCCTTCATTAATGAATGAACTAATTTTGTTATATCCATTCAGCAGGTGGTATCCAGCATTTAAAAGTTACAAACTAATGATACACGTAACAACACTAACGAATATCAAAGACATGCTACATGAAAGCCACACAGAAAAGGTATGTTTTGTATGATTCTCTTCCCACAAATTTTTAAAAAAAGAAAAATGATACTGAGAATGCAGGTAAGTGGTTGCCAGGGCTAGGGGTAGAGGAAATTATCTGACTGCAAATAGGCATGCGAGAACTTGTTGGACTACTAAATATGTTCTGTGTCTTGATTTTGGTAATGGTCACACAACTTCATAAGTTTGGTACAACTCAGAGAACAATACTCTTATGCAAATTTTACTTCAGTAAAGGTGATTAAAAACCAAGAAAAAAAAAAACAACCAATTTCTCCTGCATACCTCAAAGTTTATTTTGTAAGGATCAAATGATATAGTCAAATTTAGCTGAAGTTGACACATTCTGATATTAAAGCTTTCTTTTTTTTGTTTTTTTTTTTTGAGTTGGAGTCTCACTCTGTCGGCTCAGGCTGGAGTGCAGTGGTACGCTCACAGCGACTATAGCCTCGACTTGCCAGCTCAGGCAATCCTTCCGCCTCAGCCTTCCAAGCAGCTGAAACTATAGGCACATGCCACCTTGCCTGGCTAATTTTTTAAATTTATTTATTGTAGAGATGAGATCTCGCCATGTTGCTCAGGTTGGTCTCGAACCCATGGGCTCAGGCAATCCTCTCACCTTGGCCTCCCAAAGTGCTGAGATTATAGTCGTGAGTCACCATGCCCAGCCTTAAAGCCTTCTTATAAACCAAAATAATTTGAACAATCGTTTCAAAATTGTATTGGCCTTTCAGATATCAAGGCCCTCATCTAGTTGTAGTTTGGTGAGTTCAAGCTTCAGTTCCTTGCCAAACTAGATTCAGTAACTACAGACTACTAAAACTACATCTTCCCAACAGATCAAATTATGTGTAGCAACTGATGCTGAATCCTTTAAGATTTATCCTTGAGTAAAACTTCAAGCGTTAACAGGATAATTTCAGAGTGCATTAAAGGACTGTATCTAGGATTTGCCAAAAAACAAAAACTGGCAATTTTTTTTCTCTTCAGAGAAAAGTTATTTATAATATTGTCTGAAGACTGACATGAACTACAGGTGAACTTCAGATTTTGCATTTCATCATACAGACATACTTTTTTATAGGGCATTACTTCTTATTTTTGGCATCTATTCCTGTCAGTTTTTTAAAAACAAAAATTTAAATTCTGTTAGGTAAGAAATATCTCACACAATAGTCAAAGGAATAGTACACCTTACATACAAGCTTTTCTCCACAATCTTAGGAAACAAGTACTGGAGAGAAACAAAAATGCTAGTGGCTGAATGGGGGAAGAAACCATATCTGTGTCTAACCTTTATAAGTCACTGTCAAGGTTAGTGGGAGAATACATTTTTTAAAAATACAATTCATAAACAATACAGAAATTCATATGGAAGCAAAAAAGAGTCCAAATATCTAAGGCAATCCTCAGCAAATAGAACAAGGCTGGAGACATCACACATCCAGACTTTACTACAAAGCTACAGTAACCAAGACAGCATGGTATTGGTACAAAATTAGACATACAGACCAATTGAACAGGAAAAATAATCTGGAAATAAAACCACGAACCTTCAACCAACTCATCTTTCACAAAGCTGACACAAACAAACACATACTGGAGAAAGGAAACCATATTTAGCAAATAGTGCTGGGAAAACCAGCTAACTACATGCAGAAGAATGAATCTGGAACCCCTACCTATCACCATATACAAAAATTAACTCAAAACATATCAAGGACTTAAATGTGAAATCTCAAAGTATGAGAATCTTAGAAGAAAACTCCTGGACATCGGAGTAGGCAATGAATTTATGCCAAGCCCTCAAAAGCAAATGCAGCAAAATCTAAAATTGACAGGTAAGACCTTATTCAAGCTAAAAAGTTTTTGGACAGCAAAAGATACCATCAAGCGAGTAAAGAGACAACCCAAGGGATGGTAATAAAATATTTGCAGGCTATGCATCCAACAAAGGCCTAACATCGAGAATCTATAAGAAATTCAAACAGACAAAAACAAAGGCAACAACAGCCCCATTACAAAGTGGGCAAAGTGAACTATCGCAGAAACAAAGAACTGAATACCACATGCTCTCACTCATAAGTGGGTCCTGATCATGAGTCACATTAGCACAAAGGTGGGATTGGCAGTTGCCGGGCGCTAAAAGGACAGGGCGGGTGGGAAGGGAGTGAGGAGCAGGTGACAACACAAAGGGTACCTGATCCACTAGCCAGGGGAAACGAGGGCCACCTAGAAGCCCAAATTTCATCTGCATGCAGCCTACTTATGTAGTAAATCCTCACATGTACCTCACAACTCTACAGGAAATACATACGTTTTTTTAAAAAGTGGGCAAAGACCATGAACAGATACTTCTCAAAGGAAGACATTCAAGCAGCCAAACAACAGATGAAA
This sequence comes from Tarsius wallacei, assembly GCA_963574415.1. Taxonomy (NCBI): domain Eukaryota; kingdom Metazoa; phylum Chordata; class Mammalia; order Primates; family Tarsiidae; genus Tarsius; species Tarsius wallacei. The sequence continues at coordinate 32,821 of CAUYQG010026958.1, forward strand.
AAATGCTTGATTTCATTAATCATCAGAGAAATGCAAATCAAAATTACAATGAGATACCACCTCACACCAGTCAGGATGGCTATCATTACCAAGTCAAAAAACAACAGGTGTTGGTGAAGCTGTGGAGAAAAGGAAACACTTCTGCACTGCTGGTGGGGATGTAAGCTAATTCAACTTTTGTGGAAAGCAATGTAGTGTTTTCTTAAAGAATGTAAGTTGAGCTACCATTTGATCCAGGAATTCCACTTTGGGGAATATACCAGAGGAACATAACTCGCTGTACCAAAAAGACACCTGCACAGGCAGGTTCACTGTAGCACTATTCACAACAGCAAAAACATGGAACCAACCAAGATGTCCATCAACAGTATACTAAAGAAAGTGCATAGTGGAATACTATGCAGCCATAAAGAAGAACAAAATCATGTCACTTGCAGCAACATGGATGCTGTAGCTGGAGACCATTCTAAGTGAACTATCACAGAAACAAAAAATTGAATACTGCATGTTCTCACTCATAAGTGGGCCCTCAACATTCTCCATGTGAGCACAAAGATGAGAACAACAAACATTGGGTATCACTAAAGGAGGAAGGGAGGAATGGGGGATAAGGGGTACAAAACCTTACCCATTGGCTACCGTGTACACTACCAGGGGAACAGAGGGAGACGGGGCTTGCTAGAAGGCCAAACCCCACCTGCATGCACCTTACTTAGGCAGCAAATCCTCATACGTATCCCACAACTCTAAAATTTTTAAAAAAGCTTCTACTTTAAGTATAGGTGGAGGAGAATGATCCCAATTTATACCTGACAACCAACCTTCTTAATGTTTACACTAAGAATGTACAGTCCTATACTTTGGATTTGGAGTGATGAAAGCCCCTGCAGGACAATAAATTTCAATAATTGTAGACAACTGACTTTCTAACAACAAAAGAATTCTCTGAAATTATTTTATTCCAATTTCTCATCTATCTGTCAACAAAGTGAGAAGATATGGGAATTTAGATATGAAAGGGGTTGGTTTTTTTCCTATGGAGAGAAAAACAAAACTTCATGTGCTATGTTTACAAGAAAATAGTTTTCCAACAAATTGAAGAAGATAAAAAGTAAGAATTTTTTAAACCACAGAGCATCTGTTCTTATTCTCCTGAGACTACAAAACAAAAGAAAATCCCCAAATGCACTCTGCAAAAACAACTATAATGTGAGTAAATGACGTCCATTCAAAGAAGATTTGAAAAGAAAGTTTCTCCTAACAAAATTTCTAAACCTTTTCAACTTGGAGACAGAGTTACATCTCACATGTAGAAAGAAGACAGCCTTCCTTTAAATTGAAGATCCAGGCCAGGCTCGGTGGCCCAGACTGTAATCCCAGCGCTTTGGGAGGCCAAGGTGAGTGGCTTGCTTGAGCCCATGGGTTCAAGACCAGTCCGGGCAACTTGGTGAGACCTCGTCTCTACAATAAATCAAAAATTAGCTGGACATGGTAATGTGTGCCTGTAGATCCAGCTACCTGGAAGGCTGAGGCAGAAGGATCGCCGGAGCCCAGCAGGTCGACGCTGGGGTGGCCATGACTGTGCCACTGCACTCCAGGCTGGGTGATGAAATGAGACTCCAATTCAAAAAAAAAAAAAAAGTAAATAAATTGAAGATCTAAAAAAAAAAAAAGAAAAAGAAAATAAATTGAAGATCTATGTAAAACTGGATAAATCCATTAGGGTGGAATTGATAAAATCTTGTTAAATGAGTAAGATGATGATATCTGGCCGGATTACAATAGGACAATTTCTAGCCTGTGATTTATACTCTATCAACTTTGCTCTTCTAATGTAGATATAAATTATACTTGTTTATAGCAACTTTATTCATAATTGCCAAAACTTGGAAGTAACCAAGATGTCCTCCAGAAGGTGAACAGATAAATAAATTGTGGCACATTCAGACAATGGAATGTTATTCAGTGCTAAAAGGAAATGAGCTATGAAACAATGAAGAGACATAGAGGAAACTTAGATGCATATTACTGAGTGAAAGAAGCCAATCTGAAGCCCCATACTGTATGATTTTAACTATATGACACTCTGGAAAAGGCAAAACCATGGATACAGTAAAAAGATGAGTGGTTGAGAGGGGATGGGGAAGGATAAGCAGGTGAAGCATAAAGGATTTTTAGGGCAGTGAAACTATTCTGTGTGATATGATAATGGTGGATACATGTCATTAAACATTTATCCAAACCCCATAGACTGTGCAACACCAAGAGTAAACCCTAATGTAAACTACAGACTTTGTGTGATAATGATGTGTCAATGTGGGTTCATCAACTGTAACAAAGGTACCAATTAGTGCTGGACGGTGATAGTTGGGGAGGGCTGTGTATGGGAGATGGGGCAAGCAGTATATGAGAAATCTCTGTACTTTCTGCTCAATTTGCTGCAAACCTAATCTGCTCCAGAAAATGAAGTGTTTCTGTTTTTTTTCCCAAAAGTATATTTAGACACAAGTTGGTTTTTAATATCTGGTATGAAGTTTTCTGATTACAGAGAAGAGCAATATATATTCACCTTTGTAAACAAAATATCACAATTAAATAGAATACGTAGTGTTTTTATCCTTCATTTTAAAGAAAAAAATGGAAATGAACTGAGTACAGTTGGAACATTTCTAAAACCAGTTCAGAAGTTGTCTTTACACAAATTCTTACATTTTAGAAATAAGAATCACCAGATACAGATAAAATGCATACCTGTTAAATGGACTTACAGTTTAAAAATAGAACAGACTCTAACAACTAGAAAAAATACTTAGAAACTGCTATGGTTGAATATTTAAGTCCCTCTGAAATTCATATGCTGAAATCCTTATCTTCAAGGTGATGGCATCAGGAGGTAGAATCTTTGGGAGGTGATTAGGTTATGTGGGTAGAATCCTCATGAACAGGATTAGTGCCATAATAAAAGAGGCCCAAGAGAGACACCTTACCTCTTCTACCATGTGGAGACATCATGAGAGGGCACAGTCTATGAGCCACAAAGCAGTCTCTCACCAGACACTGCATCTGCCTTGACCTTGCATGTCCCAGTCTCCAGAAGTATGAGAAATACATTTCTAATGTTTATAAGTTATCCAGTTTATGGCATTTGTTACAGCAGCCAGCTAAATGAACTAAGAAAGAAACTATTTGGTCAAAGTTCCTCATCTTATAAATAAATAAGGAAAATAGGACTGTGTCACAATTTATTTAATGGCAAAAAGACTAGAAGCTTGATATTTTCTGTTGTTTTCCCATCATACTACTATGATTCAAGAAAACTAAGTTGTGATAAATGTCTTAAAATTCAGAGATGCTAAATGTTTTTTCTTCTCCCATATATTTATTTCTTTGGAGAACATAAATCCAATTAGTATATTTCTTTGGCTGATAAGTACTCATCAAACTCTGCCCATTTACTCATCTATTCTGCATGCTTGATTTTTCCCAGAGGTCATTAAAAAAATTATGTTTTAAGCATTCCTAAACAGCCTAAGAAAACATTTTACCCTGAAAGTGAATACAAAATACATGTGTTTATTACTAAAGCAAAGACTATGCTCATCACCTCACCATTGTTAGTGAGATTTAGAATCTTGGCTGACCTCTTACAGAGGTAAAAACCCACCCTTGGTGGGAGCAGCTGTGACTGTGAAAGAAGCTACAAATAACATGCTGGGAATTCAGCAGGCACTGTTATTATATCCTGTTTATACTGTCATTTTTCCTATCAGTAGGATATTATTTATACAGACCCCACCCATGAACTTCTTGTTTATCTTATTATAGAAATCCTCCAAATCTATAAAAAGAAACTTCTGTATTTGTTTCTGAAACAAACACATGTGTTATAATTTTGCACCTCATTACACTTTTTTATTTAGCACTTTATTTTGTCATGCACCACTCGTTCTAATTTTTATCTCAAGGTTGACTTATTGCACATATTAGAGCTGAACTTAACTTCTGACTTTAAGAGAATCTGTTACATGACAAGATTTTGGAGTACCACATCCTAAACTTATTTGGGGGTAGATTTCATCAAGCAGATATTCTTCGAAGATACAGTTGACTAATTTGTTTAAAGACAGAGAAATGTAGCCAGGTGCAGTGGTTCACATCTGTAATCCTAGCACTTTGGGAGGCTGAGGTGAGAGGACTGCCAGGGGTTCGAGACAAGCCTGGGCAACTTGGCGATACCTCATCTCTACAATAAATCAAAAGATTAGCTGGGTGTGGTGGCACGCATCTGTGGTTCTAGGTACTTGGAAGGCTGAGATGAAAGGATTGCCTAAGCTCAGCAGGTCGAGGCTGCAGTGGTTGTGAGTATGTCACTCCAGCTTAGACGACAGAATGAGACTCTGACTCAAAAAAAAAAATTAAAAAGACAGAGAAATGTGTCTGTACACTGACCAGGTACTCTAGGGAGTAAGATCTGGGTGACCAGAAGGCTTCCTCACTTAGGCTCACTCTACCTTAGGTGGACCAATCATGAGAGCCAGGCTTTATTAGGTTCTCACTAAATTGCTACTCTCTAGCTGGATACCTTCTCTGCAATGAAGAGCCTTTTCCCAAGAGTTAGCTTGATGGCTAAACAGACTGAGTGAAAAATATAACAAAATTAATAACACATGAGAAACACAGAAATTCAGTAAGTTGGCCATTAGGACAATTAGCCAATCTAGTTATCAATCATCCTTATTCCATTGGCCTTATGTAAGTAATCAAAATAGATAAAAGAAAAACACAAGTTCCTTCATGACAAAAATTCATGCAGTATTTGTTAATCAAATAAATTGTTATTTCTGAACCAAGCATAGTTGCTCATGCCTGTAATCACAGTACTCTGGGAGTCTGAGGCAGGAGGATCACCTGAGCATAGGAGGTCGAGGCTGCGGTGTCATGATCATGCCACTGCACTCCAGCCTGGGTGACAGAGTAAGATCTTGACTCAAAAAAAAAAAAAAAAATACACACACACACACACACATATATAAAATACAGAGCGTGACCAAAAAATGTATACACATTTTAAGAAAGGAAAAACTGTATTAAAATTGTAACACTCAATATATATTGGTAACAAAAGATGAATACAAGTCACTCTTGACTTGACTTCTGCAATTACTTTTGCAATTACAAGAGGTGCTCAAAGTGGTTACTATTAGCATCCAGACACTTCTGATTACAACAAACTAAAAGTAATACAGGGGGATGGAGGCAAGAAGATTGCCTGAGCCTGCGGGTTCGAGACCAGCCTGGGCAACATGGCAAGACCTCATCTCTACAATAAATCAAAACAGTAGCCGGGCATGGTGGCGCATGCCTGTAGTTCCAGATACTTAGAAGGCTAAGACAGAAGGATCATCAGAGCCCAGCAGGTCAAGGCTGTGGTGGCCATGAACAGCATGCCACTACACTTCAGCCTGGGAGACAAATTGAGACTCCGACTCAAAAAATAAATAAATAAAAGTAATACATAGACAACATCTCTTAAAATGTGTATACATTTTTTCGTACCCTGGTATATATAATTATAATATATATATAAATTATATATATATAATTTCTGAAGAGGGAACAACACTGAACAGTCACACGGACAATTTTCCATACATATACCTTGTGTTAGCATCATCTTTTCTCCTTTTACATTAAAGGCAGCTAGATAAGCATGGAATATTCTGAGTGCATACACAATGCTAGACTCATTAAGAATGTGTAAGAAAATGTCACTGTCCTTGAAGAACATTACTCTAAAATGCATAACTGATATGAGTACTAAACTTCAGGAAGGTAAACTAAGTGTAATTTCAGAAAAAAAGAGAGGACTGCATGGGTTAAGTAGAGTGGTCAAAGAAGTCAGGATGAAGACAACAACTGAGATAATCCTGATAAGTAGAAATTGATAAGGCTGGGATGAACAGGTGAAAGGTATCCTTGGAACAACCAACAATCTGAATGCATCCAAGTAAGTGGGATTCTGGAAAAGGTAAGCAATGGGACTCCAATGGGGGCACACTGAATAGAAGATGGCTATTGAAAAAGGAGACTGGAGTCAGATTACAAGGAATTTCATTTCTTAGACAGTGAATAACCATCAAAGAGATCCGATCAAGGGATGACGAAACCTAACTTTTAAAGTAGAAACGAAGAGGAAGAAGAACAAATTGGAAACTGAAATGAGGAAAGACGCTTTTAACAGATCCCATAATTACGGTAACAAAAGGAAGGTCCATGGGATACAACAGATAATGAAAGTGTAAGTATATTTTCAACCATTGCTTTCAAAAACAGTAGATGACATCATGATGATGACAAGTGAGGCAATGTGAAGCAATGCCGATCTGCTGAAGTTAATGTCAGGGAAGTTTACCAGTATTTTAGTATTATAGTTTTCAAAACTAAATCACCTGAGCTTCTGGGTAAAATGTAAATTCTGTTTCAGCAGGTTTGGGGTGGTATTCAGTATTTTTCCAATTCTAACAAGCTCCCAAGAGATGCCAATACTGTTCCATGGACTATATTTTGAGAAGCAAGATGCAAAAACACATCATTCAGCTTCCCTTTCCAAAGAGGCAATACTATATTTAATGTACCATGTTTAACCCATTATGGTATATCTAATGCTTACATATATGCCTAAAATATACTTTTAAAAGATATTTTACTATGATTTGCATCAATGTTGGATGGGTTTCAAGGCTGCTATTTTAAAAGTCCAAGATGATTCAAGACTCGGGTATTCAACATTCTAAGAAGTACTGCCACCTGGAAAAAAAAAATCAACTTTGTAATGCTATTCTATAACACCATAATTTTATCTTCTTTCCCTTAGGATGGCAAGCTAGAAGATACCATTGTTTCTATTCACGGAGGCTGAAGTATAAATACTAAGTGACAACATCCATCTTTTCATGGTCCACATCAGTGGTTTCAGCAAAACCTGCTTAACTTGGCCTTTTATAGCTTTAAGCATCATAAACTTAGTCCTTGAAGATAAAGGTTAACAATTTATTTTAAATATTCTATTGAAAAACACCTAAAGACTACAACAATTAAATTTACACTGTCCTTTGGTATATGACTTCTATGCAGGACATGTCTTTAATTAAAGTCTTTTGCCATGAACAGAAGTGTCATTTATAAAATATATTACTAGTGTAATATATTGCACACACACATTAGAAAAGATTGGTTGACCTTAGATACTTGGTGTGAAATTTAAGACTTTTAAAATTTGAAGTTTCATTTTTAACAAAATTAATAGTCAGTAACAACATTTTAGGTAAATTAGATTCACTATGTATCAATACCTAGAGAATAGAAATAATATCTTAAAATTGGAAGGTCCTTTTGAATATCGGATCCAAGCATTTCACTGTAAAAATCAGATAACTGAGGCACAGAGGATAAAAAGCCCAATTCGCATAGCCTGCTAGTAGAATGTTAATAAAAGGAGGAGAAAATTTATACACACACACACACACACACACACACACACACACACACAAATACAACAATGTAGCAACTACAAGATGTAGTCGAAAGAGTAGCCGGTTCCTCCAATGACTAAGGCACAATTAATATTTAAGGGTTTTATAAATTATTGAGATCCAAGAAAGGAAGCCCACGTATTAACAACAAAAAAAGACATACTGCCCCCAAATTTAAGAACTTCATAAAAAATGCAATCTGAATAGAGAATAACACATATACACCACATACTAAGGATGGGGCTCAGGTGGGGGTGGATAATGGGATGGGATATAAAGAACAAAGAGAAGACAATGGTGACGCTTATCTTCTCAGTATGTTTTGAGGAAAGCTTTGACATACAGAAAAGAAGTTAAAAATATATAACTTTCCTTACCCTCACGAATCATTTTTTAACTGGTAAAATCAAGGATTATATTTGGAGGACTACAGAGCTTTTAAAAATATGGAATGTAGACAGCTACTTAATGTGCATGTGTCATAAGCTCTGTTACAATGAAAAGAAAACTAGAGAAATCTTTTTAAGTCATAAAGTAGGAAATTTTGTTCTTATTACAAATGCTATAAAACTTACTAGGCACAAGTTAAAAAAAAATCACTGGAGAAGTTAGGTGATATCAGAGACAATGGGTTTTAAATCACAGGCATACATTATTATGCCTAAGTTGACAGATCTGCACTGCAATGCAGAAATGCAAGCAATATTCCAACATCTGCACCAGAAGGCAGAGATCAGACACGATTCCAGAATAAAGGGCTCTTTAGCTCTTACCTGTTACCTGTGCAACAACTGCTTGGGAAATCCTCCGATTGGCAAGAAAGGCTTTGATTTCCTCTTTTATCACACTGCTGTCCCTCCTAACAAAAACAGAAGACAAGACCAACAATGTATGTTGAAGGTAGAAATCCTCATCTTTGCTAAAAGAAAGGTGAAGCAGAGAGGTGGGGAGAACACAGAAAGAAAGGACATAAAAATAAAAGGTAAACAGACCAAACTTGTGTGAAAATATGAAACTACAAGAAACACCAAATATTCAAGTCCTAAAACATCACACCATCAGACAGACGCTTTAGTGAAGACCACAGTAGATATAAGTCTCATACCAGAGGACGGTTAATCGCATGCTCAGTATAATTCACATTAGGAACAAGGCTGTCATATGGTATATACAAAGTTTCATTACTGGGGAATGAATCTATCTTACACAGACAGAAATCCTAGAAAAATAAAAAGCAACAACAACAAAAATCAGTTGTGAGTAGATTGTGTGTTTGCATGTTAACTACGCAACTGCATAAATAATGTTCATTTTAAAAGCTTTAAATTTTAAGGGAAAAGAAAACATCATCATTCTCACAACTGTAAAAATATTAGCCCTGTTAAGCAAGACCTTGTCCTTTATCTTGCCTTCTTTTTCCTGTGTAAACAAAAAAATCCATTTTAAGTAGGATAGGTTGAATACAACATTTTAATATTAAGAAGATATTTAATATTTCCTATGACATATAAGGATACTTCATCCTAAAAGTACACTATATTCTGTGTCCTTGGGGCTACATTATAGATCCAATTTTTCCTCTACTAAGATGCCTGCTAATAATTTTTGCTTATTTAAAACCCAACAAATTTTCAAAAGACCATAAACATTCAAGAGAATGACAGTGAGTGGCAAGACCTCTATTTCTTGATCAGAATAGAACACTTAAACAAAATTTATGCTCACACCCTTAAAACAGACCAATTTCTCTTTTAAGTCTTTATCTCCAGAAGTACTGCATAAATAGAACACTGTTTTCTGTTCAAATTCAAAAGTAACACACAATTGTGGTAACTTATTATCTAACATAGAGGTCAGCAAATTATAGTTCATAGGCTAACTCTGGCCTATCACCTGTTTTTACACAACCTATAAGCTAAGAACCGTTTTCACAGATGGACATTTGCAATCTACTTGCTGAAAGGGAATGCTAACACTAAACGAGAAGCAAGCAAAATATTATCACTCCTCCCCAAAATTTCAATCTTCTCATGAGTAGGACTGTCTTTTTGAAAAACTGCACTTATTTATTATTACTCTACATTAAACTGTCAATAAAAATTTGTGACCATCTGTTTTTGTTCTTGTATATAAGTATCTACACTATATCCACAATTTTGCCTCTTGACCACAAAGTCTAAAATGTTTACTATCTAGCCCTTTACGGACTTGCTGACCCCTGATCTGAGACAAAGGAATCACAAAACCCTAACAAATCATTTTGTGAAGCATCACGAATTTTATGGGGGCTCACGTATCTCTGCACATTATTTGAAAAAGCTATTCTATCAAAAAAGAATCAGTTGTCAATTAACTAAGATGAAGCATTTTAGTCCCTTGATGAAGAGGGATTATACACTCTGTTGGTGGAGTCTATGTTTCCTTTGGGGAATTCTGAATAAATAAATAAATAAATAAATAAATAAAAAGGTGATAGTTTTGAGTTTTCAGTCTGTAGCTCTACAGTATATTACGGATCTATTAGTTGGAAATCCTAATCAGAAAGATTCCTAAAGGAAAAAAATAATCAGTTACCTAATGAAATATTTAAAATTCTTCATACTCATCTAGATTCTGATATAGATACTGGCAAGATTCCTCCTAAAACACTTGTCTATATTTGAAATAATTCTTTGAAAAATATGCATTATTTTATTTAAAAATTGTACATATACAAGAAAAAGGCACAAGTAGTATATTTTAAAGTTAAAATAACTGCTGATTAAAATACAGGTGACATGGAGCAAAGAGGAATAATTAGTGAGCAAGAGAACTTCAGCAGTATCTATTTCAATTGGCTTATATAAAACAACCAAATCATTTGGCTTTTCATGTAACTACAAAACTAATCTGAAAATTTTTAAATAAAGTATTGTATTTCAATATGATAGAATGATCTACAAAAATGAAACTGAATTTAGGAGAATATTTATTCAGGTTAAATTTTAAAAATGTGCTTTTGTGGGCAAAAATGATTAAATGGCATTTTTTTGACTACTGATTGAAATTTAAATCAAATTATTTTAAATCAAATTCATCTAGAGTAGACACTAAATCATACAGAGGAGAAAACACTCAATTATCCCAATAGGAAATATCCAGCTTATAAATTATTCACAGCTTTACAGCACCATATTATTAAGGTCTGCATAAGGTAGAAGGAATCCCCAAAGTCTGCAAAACAGCAGTAATTCACTCACCCTCTCATAGACTACATTTTAGATATTTGGCAAGTTTCTAAGTACCTATAATGAGTTAAAAATAAAAAAACTCTTCATTGCCTTATCAGAGAAAAGTTTTTTCAAGAGAAAACCATAAGACTTACAAGATAGGAGTATACGTGGAAAAGTGACTTAACAAAACTGTACTCTGGTTTTATCATCTGGTAAAATGAGAACATTAATACCCCTTTTCACATGGCTTTTAAATTTTTTCTCCAAGCAATGAAATTAAAATATTAAATGTGTATACATGCATGTGTGTGTGTAACATATAAGATAAAAAATTCTGCAATGTAACAATGTTTTAATTGTAAAAATACTACATAAACACTATCCACTATTTTATAAAACTTCAGAAAAGATCCCAAGAAAAGAAGAAATAAATGGTCTTCTATAACTATATAAGACTGAAATAAATATCTGTAACAGGTACTTTAAGGCGCCATGAGAAAAGTTCTATAAAGGCAATTTAGACATAAGCAATGATGTATCATTTAGTTGGTTTTACCCGGTATTTTCAAAATAGTAACAGCATTCAATTTTCATTGTGTCCAATTCTCTTATTTTAAAAAGTCCCATTCTACTAGGTTAGCTTTGTTCTTTAAACTTTCATCCATTCCCCCTCATTTTCCTCTCATTCAGCTTCTTTAAGACCTGCCTCTCCTATAGTCCTCATTGCACCCTGTGAAATCACCAGTTTGCTAATGTGAAAACTTCATTATTCCAAATCTAATTTTCTCATCTTCTCTTACCCTAACTTCCTCTCTCCCTTTGCAATTAGACAACCTCCTCAAAAAGAATGAATCCCCTCTTCCTCCCTTCTCTTATAAAATTTCATATTCTTCAAGATTTCCAACTCTCAACTCTTGTTGAACTAAGTGAAGAGTAGGCTGACCTTTTCTTTGATTCCATAGCTTTCTTCCAAGGTAAGTTACCCACCTGATTTGCATCTAACTACTTGAGGTCCATGTTATGGTCTCTACTACCTTTTCAAATCATTGCCAAACTAGATTCATCTGGTTGATTTCCATCAGGATGAAATTCTTCCTTTCCACTCTCCATTGCCATTATTTTTATAATGTGCTAAACTTTCCACTGTTAACTATAGACCTTTCTTAATACCTGGATTAATTCATCAGAAATGTCTCTTTGAGGGATCACCTTTTATTAAGACACAATTTAACCGTCATCTACTCAGAGATGTTCTTCCTGATCTTCACAGCTAAAAAGGACCCCTTCTTTCAACGGTTAACTTTAACATTTCAATTATAGTACTCACATGCTATTACAAGCTATTTTGTATTACAGTTGTTCATAATCTTGTCTTATCTCTCCCACTACCCTGCAAAGTCCTTTAGCATAAAGATTGTGCCTTATTCATTGTGGAGTTTGCATATAATAGGACTTAATTTGTTCGATGAATAAACAAATCTATAGTTGAAGATAAAAGGTTATGAAAAAGAAAACCTGATCTAGATAATTTATAAAACAGTTTTAAATTTATATCCTCAAATATATTTAGGCTTCTCAAATCAGAAAGGAATTATTTATCATAGCTCAACATGACACTGCTTCCTTTTCTAGAACAAAGAACACTAAAGACCACACGTTTAAAAATGATATACTTTAAGATCTTCCATATTTTCTGCACATTCTTTAGGCCCTCTTAAAGGTAGTTATCTATCTCAAAGACTTCCAGAGATGAAACAATACTTACCAAGATAGATTATTTCACACTTGGAAAATACAATTACATACAAATTTCTTTCATGCTTGAATAAAAATCTACTCCCATAAATTTCCACCCAAGGAAATAAGCAAAGCACAAATTAAAAAATTTAAAGATAACTCAAAAAGAAAAGCTACTATATACGTACCAACAACATGGATATTATGACCATTTCATTTTATTATCTATAGAACAAGATATCCTACCAATACAAGTGAATATTCTACTGTTAGACCTATTGATAACCAACTTGGAAGAAAGTCTCAAAATTTTGCACAAAATACTAATATACTCATAAAATTTAGTACATGGGTAGATAAAAATATATGGCATCATTTACTAACTCTGATAAGCCTCATTTGAATTATTATTTCATAATATATACATAATAAAACTGATACACTTTAGATGTATGCTATCATATTAGCTGATGTGTATATACACATAAACCCCTATAACATATATTAATATATTAATAGATGCATTTTAAAAAATATTAAAATGTGAAATAGGCCTGTATTCTTAGCCTGGAAGTCCTTCCTAAAATGCTATATTCAATAAACTGTTGAGAATTCACATGCTAGTTTGTCTTTTTTTTAAAAAAAATCATTTAACTCAAAAATGGAAAAAGTGGCAGTTATTTTCTCACTATTTCTTAACAAGTTGACCAGGTATATAGTTATAACTTGTTGAAGTTCTATGAAAAATTGTCCATTATGTACTTTGAAATTAAAAGGTTAAATTTGTAGAGTTAATAAATTATGAGGTTTTATTCAAATATCTTATGTTTGAGTGCTCTGGAGGTTGAGGAATGTGATCAAACACGAGAAAAGAGGCAGGAAGGCATTCAGGTACCCATGCTCCCTACCAGAGACCACCAATTCCGCCCCACTACAGTATGAGCATAGTGCTGAGTGATCGGCAAGGGCAGTGCATCCCTAAGTGGGCACTGAATATTCAAAAAGGTCCAATGCTCAAACAATCTCACTAACTTTCGCCAAATAAAAGTTTATGGTTAGTAAGTGACTGATTTGAAATAGCAGATATTGGGGCGGACAGTGGCAAGTCCGTTAAGGCCATTCATACTTTGTCTTGACTTATACAAACCACCTTTCCTGAGTTTTTAAAAAATCTACAGAACACGAAAATTTACAGAGGTAACACATACTAGCAGCATATAATAAAACTACGGGCTGTAATTTAAGCTCTGCCACTTAACATTTAAGTTTTGAGTTAATTATTTAACTTTTGTGAATCTTAGTTTCTCTGATCAACCTTATAGCATGGTTGTAAGGATTACAAGTGAGAACATCTTTCAATAAACTTTCCCCTCTGGCCTGAGGTGGATGTTATCATCTGCACACTTGAGAAAAGTGAGAGGGGGGCACCCTGTCAGGAAGCAGGAGTGCAGGAGTGGGAGTAATGGCAGAGGACCAGAGAGAGCTAGAAGGTCGACTGGGAACCCCTAGCTGACCAAAGAACCCCAAAGAAGCAACTCTAAGAAAGAAGCAGAGAAAGGGAAGAAGATAAACTGTGCTAATTATGTGACATGTGGAAGTATGTAAATTAATTTATTGATAATATATAAACTGTATATATTTCACATGAGACGTGAATGAGTGTAATCATGGAATTTAATTACAAATCCTAGTCACTGCTAAATAGGTTTTCTGGTTATTTTGAGGATATAGTTGGATTAAAACATTATGCTGACCTTTGAGTTGAAAGTCAAATTTTTAGAACTTAGTCTGGTCAGTCTTCTGGAGACTTCTGTTAAAAAGAAGGTTTCCCATACTTCTAATTAGTCTTATACACATTTAGGAATAAGCTGTTATGTCAAAAGCTTATCAAAACTGATTAACAGCACCAACTACAAAAAACAGGCTAGCATCCTTTTTAAAGGGATGATATCTTCTCTATTCAGGATAATTAAAAGCTAATCTTGTTATATTTCAAAGAGTGAAGTAACTTTTATTTGCCCAGATGGTTAAGTCCCCCTCTTAATCTTAACAGTGTTAAATACAAAAGTAACATCTGGACTTTGGTCACCTGCTTTAACAAGTGAAAAGGAATTCAAAGCCAAATCGATCACTTATATTTTTAAGATTTAAAAGCTTATTAATGGTGACTGTGACTGCTGTATGAAACTATCATTGCAGATATTACACTGGAATCTAGATACAATAGTCCATGTAGCTCAGAATTTCATTTAATGCAGTTCTACCCTAAAAATAAGTTCAGGACAGGTCATTTGTTTAGGATATTTCACCACTGTGGTACTACTGGATGAATCTTCCTTGTGGCAATATTAAATCATCATTATTCTATCTTGAAATTTTAAAATCTTGACGGAGGAAGTATAATGATAATTATAGGTCTCGTTTTTATCTATGACAAATTCTTGCTGCAGTTTCATTATCTACTGTAACTAATTCATTGGCAGGCTCTCTACAGTAGTGAAAATCTTCTGAAAACAACGCTTTTATCAATTCTATTCCTAAAGACGTGTAAAAACTTCTTAATTCCAACAAAAGTAACACTAAACTATTTAGTATAGAACTCAAAGTTGTACAAAGTCTAGATTGTCTCCTAATATATTATTCTTATTACCACATCTAAACATCTGTAATCTTGATCAGACTAAAGGCATGCCTTGCTTTTCTTACCCTCTACTATTCCCTTAGCTTTAAGTAAAGTTCCTGTATTTCAAAACAAAGGCTCTTCTTTAAGATTTAGGTCAAGCCGGGCTCGGTGGCTCAGCCTGTAATCCCGCGCCTTGGGAGGCTGAGGTGAGTGGATTGCCTGAGCCCGCGGGTTCGAGACCCGCCCGGGCAGGCGAAACCTCATCTCTACAATAAATCAAAAAAATTAGCCGGGCGTG
>CAUYQG010026959.1:0-38161 GCA_963574415.1 Tarsius wallacei
TGGCCTGTGGGTTTCGAGTTTTGTTCAGGAAATGGATGCCAGTTCCAATTTCCATGAGGGTATGTCCTTCATTTTCTATGGTTCTTACGTTTTGAGGTTTAACATTTAGGTCTCTGATCCATTTGGAGTTAATTTTTGTGTATGTGGATAGATAGGGGTCCTGCTTTCCTACTGGGAATATACCCTGAAGAACGCAAATCACTATATAAAAAAGATACCTGCATTCGGATGTTTATTGCAGCATTGTTCACAATAGCAAGAACCTGGAAGCAACCTTGTTGTCCATCAAAAGAGGACTGGATTAAAAAAGTGTGGTACATATACACAATGGAATACTACGCAGCCATAAAAAAGAACGAAATCATGAATTTCGCAGCAACCTGGATGGAGCTAGAGTCTATAATACTGAGTGACCTCTCACAGAAACAAAAAACTGAGTATCACATGTTCTCACTCATATAGTAGACCTTGATTATCCAACGTATTACCACAAGAAAATGACTGACAGTGATGGAAAACGATGGGGGTTGGGAGGAATAGGGGAAGGGATTAATGGCAGTAAATATCTGTCTGGGGATGGGGGGACACTTCTTATCAACAAGGGTGCCTGAACGAGACATATTTGTGTACCTAACCCTTAAATGTACCCCTCAATATCACAATAAAAAAATATTGTATATAAAAAAAATGAGCAATGTTTTGAGTAGAAACTTCACAAAAGATGATATTGAAATGGCCAAAACACATAAAAAGTTGTTTATTGTATTTAACAATCCAAGTAAATGCAAATTAACATTACAATAAGATTTACTTACACTTAAGTCATTCTACAAAAAAGATACCTGCACACACATTTTGCAGCTCTGTTCACAACAGCAAAAACATGGAACCAACCATGCTGCCCATCAAAGCTGGAGTGGATTAAAAGAAATGTGGTACATATACACAATATGCAGCCATAAAGAAGGACAAACATATGGACTTCACAGCAACTTGAATGGATTTAGAGTTTCTCATACTGAGTGATATATCACAGAAATAAAGAACAGAGTACCATATGTTCTCACTCATAAGCGGACCTTGAACAATTATCATAATACTATGAGAAAGGAATTGGCAGTAGTGGGAAACTGCCAGGGGAAGAGAGGTGGGATTGGCAGTTGAGGGATACTGTCAGGGAAGGGAGGGGTGCATCTCATCAACAAGGGTACCTGCATAATGAACATTTGTATACCTAACCCTGAATTGTACTTCATATCTTAAAAATAAAAAAGAAGAAAAAAAGATGTACTTATACTTATTTGGATGAATACAATTTTCAAAACTGACAACACCAAGAACTGGCAAGGATGTATGAGAGAATCAAAAATTATAGGTATTGCTGCTGGGAATGCAAAATGATGCTACAATATTTGGATTTTTCTTATGTACTAGACAATATACCTACCCTGTAATCCAGGGATTTCATTTTTAGGTATTTATGTAAGATATATATATATCCTCATGAACATTTTCTGAGTGGTCACAGCAGAACAGATAATTAACAGACGAATGGCTAAGTAAATTGATGTATATCTTAACAATGGAATACCATGCAACAAGATAAATGAACAAACTACTAAAGGGTAGTTGTTCGAAAAAGAGCTAGATAAGTAGAAAATATCTTTTAAGCTATAATCAGTAAAGAAAGCCATGGAATGTTTTAAGTTTAGAAGTGACACAAATTATTTTCTTGAAAATAGTCATTTGGGCTCTGGATTAAAAAGTAGATTAGTGAGGGTAATGTGTGAGATTCTTTAAAGTGAATAGACAACAAGGGTCATACTACAATCATTCTAGTGAGATAAAAATGCATGTCTTTACTTTAGCAGAAACAGGAAAGGTGTAGTGACATGAACAGATTTTAAACATATAATCAAAGTCTAAAGTGTATATGTGTGTGTGTGTGTGTGTGTGTGTATAAGCAAATGTAGCTATCGGTAGAAGTGTACATATATACATACAGGTATATGATACGCATGTGAATGTTTATATAGACATGCAGATATTGTAGAACTGACAGAACTCTCTGATTAATCGAATGTAGGAACTTAGAAAGTAAAATCAGATACAACTACTAGATTTTGATCTTAAGAATTTGAGGAATGCAGTTCAATTTAAAAATTGTGTAATACGGGGTAAAGAGTAGGAGAATTAAGAACCTTGTTGTCTGGGGCTACTGCAACACTAAGTGAATAGGAACATAATGCCAAAGCCCAAAGCTATCTATGAGTAGCAGAACATTGAATCTATTTCAGGAATCCAAGGATTGGCACTATACATCTGTAGAGATGATCATGGATGCATGTACAATTTGGGTCCCTCTTCAGATATAGCAACTGATCAGTCAAATAAAGTATATAAATGAACTGTATAAATCTTGCTTTTATGCACTTATGAATGTCAAATGGGCCTAATACGGAGTAAAAAACAAATCTAAGACATAGACTTCTAGAATATAAGAAACATTTGTAGCTAGATACCAAGAACATTTGATCTACCACAAAACAAAAAATATTTTCAGACTGCTATATTGTCTCTAACGGGAAAATTCTAGATGTCCAAACAGAGTTCTGAAATCTCTGCACAATCACAAGTCTAAACTAAGCAACATTAAGGAGTACTTGGTGGTCTTGAAATCTCTGGGATATTTTTCCATTTGCTTAGGAAGTTAGGAACATCTTCCTTAATCCAAGCTGAGATACATAAAAACCTGGGGTAAGCTACCTCAGCAGAGAAAAAAACGGAAGACATTATGTCAGAGACTCTGAAATCTAAATCTACGTTTTCATGTGCCTAACAAGAGCAAGTCCTTTCACAGTTTCGTCCCTCAGTTTCACCATTTATAAAATGGAAGTAATTGAGCTTACTTCACATGGGGTATTAAAAAGATTATGTATATTTTCAGTTGAAATATTGCTTTTGCATTTAAAATAATAAATGATGTTAGTATCTCAATATATTACTTCATTCAACAAACACTGATGAATTCTTATTATATGCTGGCCGTGTTTTATGGTGATACTCAAGATACAAAAGTCCCTATTTATGAAGAGATTGCATTCAAATAGAAAAAATAGACAATAACCAGCAATTAATTAATAATGCAACAAAAATATAATGTAAACATATATGGGATTATGAAATAAAGACTTTTTAAATTGAATAGGATAATTTAGGTTAGCTGGTTATAATTTCTTTACAAATAAAACCTAAATAAAATGAAAGACTGAGTAACTCAATGGTCCAGAAGACAAATATACCAGAAAGAGAAAAAACCTAAAGCAATGGTCTTGAAAAAGAAATCATATCCTTAAGGATAGCTAGCCCTTTACAATAATATGTGACAAAGAGATTATAGGGAATCAGAAAAGGAGCAAAAAGATCTGTTAGTTTCCTATTTCAGTGAAAGGTATGAAAAGAGTAGTGCTTATATTTTGAATGTTTTTTCTGCAGTTAGAAAGAACAAAAGTTTCTGATGGTTTGAATAGTGTGTATGTGAAAATAGAGGAATCAAAGTTGTATAAGGGAGATTTGGATTAAGCCAAATTGTGAGTCATTTAATAGGAAGAAGACTAGAGAGCTGACCTCACAAAACTATATTCAGGGTCAAATTTGGTAACTTCTAATAACTCTGTGAAATTACAATATTTTGTACACATTAGCTCATGTTATATAAAAACTAAATGCATAATTCCCAAGTGCTCTGTAATTAAAAACTATAGTTAATTATACAGTGAATATATGTTAATTATAAAATAACTTGAAGAAACACAAGGAAAAATAATTATAAATCTACTTCCCTAATACAACCACTATTGATAGAAATAAAGAAAGATAAAAAATAGATAGACAGACAGATGGATAATCTGTAGGTAGAAATATACCCTAACATTATCAGACATGTGCCTTGAGCAAAATTGAAATGCATATAGAAACACATATAAATGTTTATAAGTGGAATATCAATACCCATTCCATCAGTACATTCATCCATATGTGTTTCTAGCCATTCACATTTCTAATTAAACATTTATTTTAATTAGCCACATTTAAATTTGTATTGTCAGTATATTCAAAAACAGAATTTTTTAATTATCCTGATGAGCTAACAGTTTATAACTCTCATGGTCATCATTTCCCCACCACCATATATAGAAATCAGTTCAGTGTTTTACAGGACAGAATTACCTTAATGAGAACACAGCATAACTGATGAATACAGACAGCTTTGACTCTGATAAAGGATTAGAAAATTTTTTATCATAGACATCTTTTTCTTGTTACCACTGACTTGATCTGAGAAATTCATTGTAACATGAAAATTTTAAAATCTTTCCTGACCTTGAGGGAGGAATTTCATCAAATACTTCTGTTCGAGTAATAGCACATACAAATAGAATACATGTATTTGTGAAATATTAAATATCAATGCAATGTATAGTTATTCCAAAGTCATTCATTTTATATAAGATGTTAGGCCTTGATCCTCCTTCCAATTTAACTTTGCTACTCTGCTACTGATAGAATTTTTTTTTCAAGTAATAGCTATGCATGTGGATATACTAGCAGTGTAGGTTTTAGCTTCACACTGCATGCATTACCCAAGCTAGACTCACAATGAGTTAGAAAGAAAACAATATTTACAAAATCCATTTTGATATTTTAGTTAAGTATTCATTTTTTGTATTTGTTATATGTGTATGTGTGACTTTTCATTATAGAGAAAGACACAAAGCTGCAATTTTTGGAAAATCTGATTAAAGCAAAATTAACATCACAGAGCATGAAAAGTCAGAGTCAATCAAATTTAATCCTCAGTTGTAAAGTAAGGAGCTATACACTTAGTCACTGGAGAGATTTGAGGACTAATTTTACATCCGAGTTTTATTTTGTGATATTCGATAACTTATACAACCTCAGAGAACTGAATTTCTTTACCTGTAACATGACAGAAGTAATTAGCTCAAAAACTTTGAGATAAAAACAATTAATTGGATAAACACTGTCGATTCATTTAACAAACATTATGTAAATGAAAAACATCAATCAATTCAAACAGAGGCAAAAGACTTCCTGAAGAAGGTCAAAGATGTTATGACCTTAAGAATGATTGCGAGCTAACTTGGTCAGTACAAAGAATGGGTGAAGAAGAAGGCACTCTAGAAATGACAAAAGGGATGAAGATACTAGAGTATAATGCATTATAATGTGACATAGTTTAATAGGATTGTACAGGGAGTTCAGGGTACTATAGAAATTGTAGTTGTAGGTAGGAGCTTTGTTTAGACTAGTTCCTGGCCCAGAGTGAACACATAACTTCACATATTAGGTTAATCATCCAAGGTTATACCATTATGACATATAAATGCCAAAACTGGATAAATAGATGAATTTATTTACCTTGGCGTATGCTTGAGGAATATTCCTGGACCTGATATTAAAGTCCAATGTTTAGAAACTAATGGGATAAAATCTTGATGCTGTATTTTAATTGTTAATATTCTTGGGGTTATTGGCAAGATGTCTTAATGTCTATAGATTTTAAGTGATGAGTAACTCTAGCCTTACATCACTTTATCTGGTCGGATATGTATTTATTACTCTCAATGAATGCAAATCACCCTCTGTTGGACAACATAAGATAATTTTTCAATAGTTTAATTTTATCTTTTCAACAATTTTTATTCAATTTTTTATATTTATCAAGACTTTTTCCTCATCTTTGTTTTTTTTTTAAGTAACAGATGCTAGAATTTGAATGGGAGATAGAATGTCTTAACAATATTTTCACTAAAGGTTGCTTATTTGTAGGGAGATGCTCCAGGTACTATATAAATACCTTCAAGCCAACTTAAAATTCCAAATAAGTAATGAGAATATCAAAATAATTTCATATAATAAAATTTTAATAATAATTTTTAAAGTTACCATTTTTTCTAAATAGTTTCTTCCACTACATGATGGGGTTATTTATTGGTAATAATATGAAACATACTATCAAAAAAACAATATTGTTGAATGTAAAAACTTTACATAAGGAACTAGAAAGAGCAACAGGTTGATATCTCTCCCATTTTTAACGGCTTGAAAACAGTCACCTCATACCAAACTTACAATAATGCTCAATGTGAGCTACAAAAAACCTCTTCACTTCGATCTTTTAAAGGAGATTACATATCAGTGTTCTTCATCCTCCATGAAAAACATGAGATGACTGCTTGTGACCTACTATACAAGGACATTTCATAGATCTATCGTACCAATAACGGACCCATGCTCTTACATAAACACTACGAATGAAGGCACAGCATCATGTGAGTTGAGTTATATCAATATTGTTTGCTTTTTAATAAATCCTCAAATTCTGTCAATGCACAACTAAAGGTATACAGGGAATATACTTACGCTTTCCTAAAAACAAAACAAAACAAAAAAACCCATCTTCTACTGCTATTCAATATCTGGATGATATATTTTTCCACGGAAATAAATGACAAAGAATCATCGGGAGTTTTAGAAATCGTTTGTCTTACTACTTACATGTTAATGAGAAAATGAGACCAGACCATTAATATCTTGATGTATCTTCATAGTATCAATACTTATAAGCCATAAGTGTAATTTGATATAAGTAAGAAATATTTTCTAGACATCAGAGGAAAGACAATTACTCTCTTAAAATGTATATATTGTAAGTTTATGTTTAGTAAATAATCAGATTCAGTTTTGAAAACTGAAGAAGGCTGTTCACACATATATCCCACTATCGGTAGAACAGAAATGCTTGAATGCTTGTAATCTGTTTTAGCTAGTGAGCATACAGTGAAATTTGAAGGTTTATTTAGGCTATGTAAATTCATTTGTTTTAATGAACAGAGTTGTTTACAAAGTATTATCATTTGTTGTCCACACAATAAATTGTTATGTTGCTATAAAAAAAACAGTCACAATTTATTCCACAAATATAAAAGAATCTATGCATGTGTTTACAAATCTTACAAAGATAAAGATTTGGGAATACTGACAATTGAGTCATCTTCACTCACTCATTCATTCACTAATTCATTCAGTCCTCCAGGGGCAGTAAAAGATGAATAGGACAACTAGACTTTGACCACATGGAGAGATTTTCCACTACATGTTTAGACTTTTTGCATTACGTTCACATTTTTTTTAAATAGACTGTAAGACAAAAATGGTTTAACAAAGAAAAAGAAATAATGACCTTGACTTAGGTCATATTTTTGTTTCTCAATCAGTCAAAAAATGGAGAGCAGAGTAAGGAAACTGGAGTTGGATAAAAGAATTAACCAATAAAAAGAACATAGTTGATGATGTCATTAGATTTGTCTAGAGGTGGAGTAACGAAGTAGGAAAATAGGGTAGCAGCAGGATTCAACCCACTGTACATGTAATCAAATTTATATAATTGGAACTGCAAAAATGATAGAGAATGGGAGGAGAAACAAGTTTGTGTTTTCTTTGTCCTTCAAGTACCAGATTATATTATTTACAAACCTATGGAACCATACTGTTTATTTATTTTGTGAGACTGTGAGGAAGGATTATTTGTGGAATAAAATATGTTGATGTTTATTGAAAAATGACTTCAAAATCTTGAATTTTTACATGATGGAAGACAAACATTTTCCCTGATTATGCAAAAAAAATCATAGTTAAAATAAGTTTAAGATAAGAAAACAATGTATTACAATCTTGATAAACTTTCTTCTTTAAAATACATAATTTCATTGCAGCAATGGTTTTATAAACTCAACCACACTTGAATGTGGATTAAATTTTAAGGAGATTGTGTCACCCTGCTAGGGGGTATCAATTCTTCAGGGAGCACAAGATGAGAATCTTGATGAAAATTTGCAAGAACAACAAACATCTAAGAGAGGAAGGAAAAACTAAAGGAGAATGAAATTCAGAATAGACCAAGGATCTGTCCATATCTAATGTAACGTTAATTCCTATTACTCATATTTGTGTAAATGGTCTGAAATTCCCAAAGAACTAGAATCCACTAAATGGCAGATAGTACACACACACACACACACACACACACACACACACACACACGTGTGCGCACACAGATGCTTGTCAACTTATGAGGGTATGTCCCAACAACCCCATGGTAAATTGAAAATGTCTTTTTGAAAATGCATTTAATATACCTAAACTAAACACTATTAACCTATCTCACACAAAACTTATTTTATAATGAAGTGTTACTGCTATATATCATGAGTTTATTGACTACCATACTGAAAGTGAAAACTTTAAGTAAGGTTTCTGTTGAGTGCATATTGCTTTTGCCTCACTGTAAAATAGAAAAATTATAGTTCAAACCATAAGTTAAAGTGTAAATTGGGGACCATCTATAAATGTGCATGCGTGTGTTTGTGTGTGTGTGTGTGTGTGTGTGTGTGTGTTTGTATCTCTACAAGAATGAGTAATATGGTTCCCTATCCCCAATTTATTCAATAACAGCCAGCTCAGAGTTACAGTTACACAAGGGCAATTGTATTCTATTCCATTTTTTAGTGTCCTGTTCATTTGCAAAACAGCACCACTGCAGGACACTGCCATTACCACTCCTAGTAAATAGCAAGAATCTCATAACTTATCTCGGCAGTGTCATTTTACAACCCATTTTATTATTACTAACAGGACACCTACATGTATAAATTACTCACTGTATGAACAACATGCTTTCCAGTTTCCCAATCGTTTCCCACTCCCAACTTTAAAACCAAAATGCCCCTCTAGTCCAACTTTTTATATCCCAGATTCTCATGGATACACATTATAGTTTGTATCTCTTGGTGACTTTTCTTTCTCCTTGGCAGAAATAGTTTATAATCTTTCAGTATCTCAAAGGCTTAAGAGTCCATCTTTTTAGTTGATTTTTTACCCACAAAATCTTTCTTTGGCCAGGTGCTATGGTTCATGCCTATAATACCAACACTTCGGAAGGCCAAAATGAAGGAGTACCACTTGATCCCAGGATTTGGAGAATAGCTTGGGTAACAAAATGAGACCCTATCTTTAACAAAAAAATAAGAAAAAATATATATCTGGACATGGTGACACTTGCCCATGTTCCTAGCTACTTGGAAGTCTGAGGTGGAAGGATCACTTGAGTCCCAAAGTTTGACTCAAGTGAGTTGTGATCAGGTCACTCCTCTTCAGCCTGGGCTCTAAAAACAAAACAAACAAAAACTTTCTTTTCAAAATGTTCGTATCAAGGGTCAAAGCTTAAAACACAAAAATGGATCTTGTCCTATTCCGACTTTGAAACCTAGAAAACAGTTTGGGGCCTTTTCAAAGATAAATTTGATAGCTTTGAGAAAGTCTGATAGTTAAAACTTGTTCATTTAATATACGTAGGTATTATCTCATTTAAGCTTTACACCTATCCCATGAAACAAGTGTCACTGTCATCTACATTTTATAAATAAGGGATCTGAGATGGATAGAGATTAGTGTGGTGTTATAAATTCACATGGCTAATATTTGGGTTGCAAGCCAGGATTGGCTAGCTCCACACCTCAAATTCTTCACCTTCATGCTAGATAAAGATGGAATGAAAATTGGCCATGCAGATTCCTCTTAATTTTATCTTATTTAGGCACTATGAGAGTTGAAACCAGCTATAAATTTAAGTAACAGTGAGACAAGGAGCTTTAGAGAGGCACAGGCAATGCACAAAATACATCAAGACCTGTAATCCCGCGACTTGGGAGGCTGAGGTGAGTGGATTGCCTGAACCCACGGGTTTGAGACCCGCCTGGGCAACTTGGCGAGACCTCATCTCTACAATACATCAAAAAAATTAGCTGGGTGTGGTAGCGCACGCCTGTAGTTCCAGCTACTTGGAAGGCTGAGGCGGAAGGATCGCCAGATCCCGGCAGGTCGAGGCTGCGGTAGCCGGGAGCGGCCACTGCACTCCAGTCTGGGCGACAGAGTGAGACTCCAACTCAAAAAAAAAAAAAAAATCAAGAGACTGAAGATAAAAGATACAATACGTTTAAAATAGAATTCTCTTCTACACCATGAATAGGGGCATACCATATATTAAGAATTTAATTAAGAAGTGTTTGAATGTCAAAATAAATTTGATCATTTAATAATTAATTTTTGATGTAATGTCTTCTGTCTCCAGTATCCTATTTTATTCTCTTGTAATTTGGGAGAAATGAAGTAGTTTGAAATGTGCATTGCATTTGTACTATATGAGAGTTTAGTCAATTTACTTAACTTATCTGATCTTTGTTTTCTTTGTTTGTAAACTGAAGATAATAGTTTTCTTTCTCACTTGTTAGTGACATTGTTTATGAAGACATCTGAGTGTACGAAGAGAAAATACTATACAAAAATGGCATCATTGTCATTACTTATTCTTATTTATTCTTCTAATGAATGTTTGATATATTATTTAAGGTACAGTGATGACACTTTTGGCAAGTCCAACATTCTAAAGGCATTGCAGCAACATTTCTTGTATAGAGTGAAGCTTTTTTCTTCTGGAAGCACTTAAGCCAGTATTAACCAAAAAATCGCTTGATTTAAAGTTTTAAGAACAGCCGGGCTCGGTGGCTCAGCCTGCAATCCCGTGCTTTGGGACGCTGAGGTGAATGGATTGCCTGAGCCCGCGGGTTCGAGACCCACCTAGGCAACTTGGCGAGACCTCATCTCTACAATAAATCAAAAATTTGCTGGGCGTGGTAGCGCGCGCCTGTGGTTCCAGCTACTTGGAAGGCTGAGGTGGAAGGATCGCTGGAGCCCAGCAGGTCAAGGCTGCGGTGGCCAGGAGCGGCCACTGCACTCCAGTCTGGGTGACAAAGTGAGACTCCAACTCAAAAAAAAAAAAAGTTTTAAAAACTACAGGACAAAAGTGAGATTATTCATAAATTTAATGTGCTGTGGGGTTAAATTTCGATCACAAAATATTCCTCTGTAATTAAAAAGATGCATGTACATATGTGTGTGTGAGTTGGTTTGTATATATATGAATGAACATGAGTGTATATGAATAAGGTAAAGTTATAGTAGATGGGAAGCCTTTCAAGATTGGCAATATAATTATAGATACATGTGATTATCCTAATCAATATTACTCTTTTAAAATGTGTACAAAAGAGCTTAGAATTGAATATTTCTTAAGAATATTTAAAACCAGAGGAGAAATATGTAGAATTTCTCAAATAATATAAACCAACCAAGAGAGGACAATCACTATTGTGATTAACTGGCAATTGAATTGGCTCAGGTTATGAAAATACAAATTTCTAGCTGGATTGTGTATGTTCTAAAGAAAAGGCCATTTTAAGCCAAATGTATTCAAATGCCCACACCAGATAAATATTGCATGGATATCATTCAAAGATGCTAGTTCAGCAGGAAGTCTGGGCAAAGGAAATGACTTCCTTAGGTAAAATGATGAGCTTTAATCAGCTTCTATGTCCTTGACAAGGATTAATCTCATTAAAAAAGCAAGAAACCCCTTCAAAGTAAACATATCATGGGGCATTGTCTATCACTTCAAAGATAGTTTTTTTTTATTATTTTAGCTATCATGTCCATTCTACTTAGTACTTTTACATTTGTAGTTAGTTGCAGTTTATTAAGATCTAGATTATATTTTATGAATAATAACAAATATGTATTGAGCATAAATTACACATTAAGCACTAAACTAAGCACATTGCATGCCTAATCATATTTAAAAATATACTGTATTTTAAGTAGCATCATTATACTAATCTGAGAGTTCACTTGCCAAAGTTCAAAATCCTAACATGTGGGCATTGCTGAAATTTAAACCATTTCAGTTCATTACAGAGGTCATACTCCTAAGTAGGTAGCTATTTTTGTTACCTGCTCACTTAGCATATTTTGGTCCCTATGATAGAATACCAAACTGGGTGACTTACAAGCAATATAGATGTATTTGTCATAATCTTTGATCTTGGCTAGGGAGTTCAAGATCAAGGTGCTGGCAGATTTGGTTTCTGGTGAGTAAAGTTTTGCCTAGTATTCTGATTTCATCATTTTTCAGTTCTATGAACTTTGTTACTTGTGCAATCAAGTCTTTGCTTCTGGAATGGTACTATGGTAGCTGGAAACTCTTGAATCTACATTGTATATACTGTTCAGTCAGTAATAACTTTTCCACATATAGATATGTGTCAGATTACTAAGTTTCTCTAATGATATTTTCTTATTTTTTAAATGGGTGAAAAAATCTATCTTGCTACTGTGATAACATGGTCAGTTAAAGGAAATAAAATTAATTAACTTAGTGCCTGACAATTCTAGCCAGAGAAACATTAGATTGCTCCTTATTTCCTAGACACAATAAAGATAACTCAAAATCTATTCATGCATAAATTGAAGAACCAATAAAACATGATTTCTTAAACTAAAATTATTATAAGGTGCTTTCTAGCAAGCAAAGGAGACATAATTATAGGGCATGTGGTCAGAATTAAGGTGTTCTCACTACTACTCAGATCTGTGACCTAGAAATAATGGAAACACAGAAGGAAAGGAGGAAATGAAAAATATGGACAACTTAAGTAACTTGAAACTTGAAGTTCAATACGTTAGCTAGTATTCATATCAGAGTACTTGGCTGAAATCTTATCCTCCTGGGTTCTGCTGAAACCACAAGTATATCAGGAGTCAATTGGATGTCGAGCAACGCAGCAATACACAAGAGACTGACTCCTAATAAGGGTTAGTATGGATTAATTTTCTTAAATGGTACTGGGAGGAAAGGATTATACTAGTGACATCTAAAGAGAAATAATGCATGTGTTTTACTTTCACTTAGTTAATAAAAGGGTTACACAATTATCAAGTTTCTCTAATCCCTGCTTCAACACTGCACACAACCACATACACAGTTGTTTATCCATACATCCATACACATCTACTCAGCTCCTTTTAGTATGGATTAGGGAAATAACCACCTAGCAAACAGATTCTCAGAATGCTCAGTAGAAAATTTAATTGTTTTAACGTGTTCAACTTTCAACTTGTTTACTAGCTATACATTTCAAGAATTCTCTACTGATAATTGTTAGTTTTATTGTAATTACATAAAAATTAGGTTAAATATATTTTTAAATGCTATTAAAGTTTAAACAATGCATTGTAGGATTAATTTTCACAATACAACTTTCCTTCTAGATCACTACCCAGGCAAAGTTTTGTAACAGATGGTTATGGTTAGAAACACTGATATGAGGCAGAGCTTTAGAAAAAATTAATGTCTTCTCAGAAAGTGAAGAGATAGGGGTGAATAGGTATTAACTTGTGACAAAGTTAGAGTAGTTAGGGTTACAACTTATAAAAACCCAGTAGACATCATTCACTAAGTACCTAGGGGGGAAGTTAAAGTTGTTGAGATGCCATAGGTCAAAAAACAGGAATCAAGTCATTTATTTTGGGGTACATAAGTGAAGAAGAGAAACATGATATATTTTAAAGATCTTGATGATAGCATGGTATATATTGGGTAAAGAGAATGCATGTTACACAGATGTCTTTAGTCCTGAGACAGCACCAACTGTCATTATTGTCAGAACAGGAGAGACCAGTAGAAATAGTGGCTTCTAACTGGCAAGGGAATAACCCTTCTATGCTAAGGGAAGTGCTCCTTGATACCAAACCCTGACTAGGTTAGATCCCTGTGTCATGTTGCACATACCCCTGGAGCTCTACTTCAGCATTCTTATTGATTGATTCTTTAATTTGGTTACCATTCTATCTTTAATTAATTAGATCTGGATTTATTGAATAGCTGATATATGCCAGGCATCATCCTAAGAAAGTTGTTCTACTTAGACTCAATGGTAAGCAAAATAGGCATACCCTTTATGCTCGTAAATTTTGTAGTTATAAGGAAGCATTTGGCCCATGAGTTTTCTAAGGCCAGAGACTACTCATTTTTCCATATATAAGTCACTAGAGCCAAGGCCAATATCTGTTATGTGACAATGATCTTTACAAGATGGTAGAATTTAACTAAATGATACCCTTGGTTAACCCAAGCCGTACTATTCTAGAATAATGAGGCTAATGATAAAGATAATAATAACAACTATGATGATGCAAACTTGATGTTAATAACTAACACTTTTTAGTGTTCACTAAAAGAGGGACTTTCTGCTAATTACTTTACATGACTTAACTCATGCAATGCTTAGACAGGTGTATGAATCATTTATTATTATTTCTTACATTTTGCGTTCAAGTAAAGTGAGTTCTAGTTTAGTAAAGGTGAAAAAATCTTAAGAACAGAAAATTGCAGAATTAGGGTTCAAATCCAGGATGAATGATTTTAAAAACCATTGCATGATACTACTTTCTTTTTGTAGAAACATTTGTCAGCAATAGATCAATACTACTGCAGGTAGCAGCAACACTGAAGTATAAATATATTATTTGTAAGTAAAGATTTTAAGACAGAGGAAATGTCTACTAAGTACAATTTGGGATTTTTCTTCTATCCATCACACTCAATGCAGTTAAAATTCAGGTAACTTGTTACTGCTTCCCTTGCCATTTAACTTACCTCTCCATTACTTTGGCAAAAGCATCACCATGGCAACCCATCTCTTCCAATTGTGTTTACGCTAATGTTTATTTCATTTTTATTACTGACTTTGAGAGTGCTCTTAAACTCTGGCTTTACTGTAAGTTAGGAGAACACAGTTGTAAATGGTAAAAATGTACAATAAAAGATTGCTTTGAGTAGCATCCCTGAGCTAGAATCATTCATAGAGTAACAACAGTAGTAGTGATAATAATAGTAATAACAATAGCTACTATTGATTAAATATATATGATATACCAGGACATTTAGGAAGTCTCCTTCATATGTTACTTCATTTCTCCAAATAGTCCTGTGAGACAGATTCTCTAGATAAGGAAATTGAGGTACAGTGAAATTAAGCAACTTTTCCAAGGTCAAATAGTTAATAACTGATAAAACATGTCTGATCAAATTTTTTAGTCTATAGACCACCCTTTAAAAAAGCAAAAAAAAACCCAAAAAATCTTAGTAGACATTGCAGTGTGATTTTTTTTTTAGAGTGGCCAACAAAGTCTTAAAACAAAGTTTCTTAGAGAAAAAAGAGAGAAAAAGAAAGGAGACATGCCAGAGCTAGCATGGAGAAAAGAAACTGCCTTCGCTGTGATTTTTAAGGAAGCCTACATCTGCCATTAGCTGGTTAATCTCTGGCAAGTAATTTCATTGTCAGATGTTTAAAATTGACTTTTCCAGAAGCAGAGCCTGAGACTCAGATTCTTGTAAAAGTGATTTATTGAAGGCATGTTCATAGGAATAATTATTGATGAGATGCTCCAAATTCATTCTCTTCTTTATCTCCTCTCTCTCTCTCTCTCTCTCTCCTCTCTGTCTCTCTCTCTCTCTCTCTCTCTCACACACACACACACACCATATATATCTATATCTATCTATCATGTGTATATATATATATATATATATATATATATATCACACACACACCATATATATATATATCTCCAAACCAAAAACCTTTGTGCCAAATCTAAATTCTAGGGAAGAAAAATCTGCATCACTCAATTTTCATATTTTATTTTCGATATCCATCTTTGGTTCCATAAAGTCTGTCCAAGAGGACAGGATTATATAGTATACACACTTATGCCAATAAAACACTTTGGATAAGGGTCAATTTTCAATAAAAAGGAATAGGTTTCCATCCCCCAAAATATCCTTCAAATTTAGCTTAATATAAATATCTGTAATACATAACCAATTATGGCCACAGATATATTTACAAATTCTGCTAATAGCTTTAATTCAGTTGATATTATTTAACCACCAGAATAACCCTGGAGGCAGATATTTTCCTATTTGAAAATGGGTAAAAAGCTCAGAAAATGAAATAATTTGCCTGGGGTCACAGAGCAGCAGCAGCAGAGTTGCAATTCAAGTTTTTAACTGCACCGTGCATCCTCACATCCCAGCTGCTGTCACAGATCAATATTTCCAGGGGAACTGCTGTAAGAGTGTGCGAGTGCATATTCCTTTTATGATTCTCCCCATCCTACCTCCTACATTAAAACAGGGTCAAGAAGGCCAGTTCTGGTCTCAGCAGGCTCCTTTTAAGGAGAAGCATGAGGGTTCCCTGGAAACCATTCATCTTCCCTCTCTTACCAGGAGACCGTCCACAGCCTGTCACTCTCACTGCCAGACTGTTTAGATAAATATCTTACAGATAACTTTTTTTATTTTCCTTTATGTATACTTGCACCTCCCTCCATCTTTTATCTACAATTTCTAAGGACATAGTATTAAATAAAGCCAAGAATTTTTGGACTAGGAAGACTTTCCGTGGATTCATATGAAGTATAAACAGCTCTCAAAAATTCAATCTCACTATCTCATGCAGAACACCTGTGATAGGCCAAGTACCAGAAGAAGATTTGAAGATGAAACAGAAATGAGGGGCCTTAATGTTGAGAAACATTAAGACATATTTTAAAAATCAAACTTTGTAAATAAGAACAATGTGATGTTTTTAAATAGCTAGGAGTTTCTGAGGGTTTATTTTGTTGCTAGTACAGTATTACCTGCTTTATGTTTTTTTATCTAATCCATCCACCAACTCATGTATGTAATAGTATCACTAGTTTACTGATGAAATATTGAAACTCTGGGAAATATGACTAAACAATAGTCCCATGTGGAATTCAAACACATATTTTGCTTATTCTTTTTAATACAGTAATTTTTCCTTACCTGTGGTTTTGTTTTTCAGTTTTAGTTACCAAGGTCAACCATGGTTTCACAATATTACATACAAGATGATATTTTGAGGGTGAAAAAAGGCCATATTCATACAACTTTTATTACATTACTAAAATTGCTCTATTTTATTATTAGTTGTTAATCTATTACTGTGCCTAATTAAAAAATTAAACTTCATCATAGGTATGTATAGAAAAAAATAGCATATATAGGGTTCAGTACTAACCTCAGTTTCAAGGATCCACTTAGCATCATGGGAAGAATCCCCTGTGAATAAGGGAAACTACTCTACTCTCTTTTATCTATGCTTCAATTCAGTGAAATAAAATAAAATATAGACAAGGGTATAGTAATACAAGCTAAAGTGTCTCTCAACACAAGACACATTATGTATATAATGTCACATCTGAATGTGAAATTATGGATTCTGTCTTGTACTGTAGTCCTCACTATGGAATTGCCATGGGTTAGTATTCTCAGGCAAGACTTCAATAAAAGTCATAGGTCATATGCTTTCATATATTTGCAGTAGGAAATGGGGAAATAGGAAATGTGTTCCAAGTTAAATTGGAAATTATTGGTGGGAAGAGGGGTAGAGAATGAAGTTGCCTAAAACCCATCAGATAGACATGGAGGGTTAGCACCATAATGTTCCTAGAGAATGAGAAATGGCAAAGGAGAATTAAAAAAAAAAAAAAAAAAGCAGACTGGAAGCTCAAGACATCAGAATGACACAGAAGACCAAGAGCCTAAATTCTGAATTCAGCTCATTCTGCATCTTGCTCCTTGTATAACTTACCTAAGATATTTACGACTTACAGCTTCAGTTCTCTCAGCTTTAATTTTGTTGTGAATGACCACATTTACATGTGGTAATTAGTATTACCTAAGTGTTCAAAACGTATTCATAGACTAAATCTGCACATTTAGCTAACATTTGTCTCTATTTCAGTTAAATTTGAGTTCTGCTTGCCTACATCCATTGAAAGAACCAGGCTCGTTGTCGTGTAGGTGCCAGCATCCCTGTTCAATAGAAGAGAGCACAATCTTGAGGAGTAAGAAGTAAAGACACATATATATCATCTTGTGCATTAATGTCTCATTGTAATCTCACTAAAATGTGCACAGAGAAAATTAGAGCAGTCACTTTGGAAATGGGATCATATTCTTTGACTTCCTCTTTTTAGTAGCACTGTTTTCCTGATGCCAGACATCTATACCTCCAAAATGTAGGGACCCTCACTTTTTACAAGGTCTTTAGAGGAATGAACGTTGTTGCAGAGCTGTAAACTATGCTGCACAGTAAGTCGGATCACATCACAACAACCTCAGGTGGATGTTGATGGATTTGACAATTAGATCATCCCAGCATCAAATATGTAAAAACAGCATATTTCTGTCTCAAAGACTTCATGGGATGCTGACCATGGCTGTGTCTCACCCCTGTTCCCATGGCAGTATATTTTAATGTGATTAATAGTTGATCTTGTTTGAGATGGTTTTCCAATAGAACTATTTTAAAAGAGAGCAGTAGTACCACATGTTCTCACTCATAAGCGAACCCTGAAAAATTACCATAATACAATAAGAAAAGGATTGGAAGTAGCAGGACACTACTAGGGGAGGGAATGGGGCACATCGCCTCAAAAAGGATACCTGATTTCAAACCAGGTGAAGTGAGAACCAAAGGGAGGCCCAGACTTTACCTGGGTGATGACCGTTTGTACACTTAATTCTGAATTGTACTCCATATCTTTAAAATAAAAAAAATAAAAAGACAACAGTAAACTGTATATTACAACTTCCACGTGATAGCCTTTTCCTCCCACATATTCTCCGAGGCATCTGTTGAAGAGTTCTAGTGAGATGATGGAGCTGTGGTAGTCTTTTTCGAAGAACCGTATTGCCTAAATCCAGGAACCTCAGTGAGATCTATTCTTGTTCCTCTGTTCTCCTTGCTTAGTGATGGAAAATATGAGATGAAAGAATGAACAATCAAATAGGATTTTAGTGTATCTTTGGAGAAGAAATCTAATGTTTGGATTTCTTATTAGAGGTAAAGAAGATATTTTCACTATTTCAACAAGAATTATCAGAGCTAGAACGTTGGCTCATGCTATGCACACACTGGGTTAAAATGTTAAATGCCTATCCTTTAGGTTGGAGTTGTGTCACCTCACTGTAGGCACAAGGGTTATCTCTTGCTGAATCAGTTCTGACAGGCAGTGATGAATGTCTTTGATTAATAAAACATTGGGAACCAAATTAAATATTACTGAATACATGAAGTGTCTTTGGTAGACAAAATCTTTCAATATATGCAGACTTTTTGTGGATAGAAATAGTAACTGCTAATAATGAAAGCTAAACTTTACTGGGCACTTGTCATGTGATAGGCATTGTTCTGAGTGATTTACAATTATTGTCTTTTTAGTCCTTATAGCAATTCTGTTAGATAGTTCAGTTTTTATTTTCATTTTACAGATAAGAAAAGTTTATGACTTTGCCCAGGATTTGCAAGGATTCTGTCTTAAGATCCTATTCTCTTATCCACTATAATATACTTTAAATATAATAATGAGATCTTCAGTAGTATAGCAAGTTGAATAATGGTCACCCAAATATCATGTCCTAATCCCTGGCATGTTAACATGTTTTGAGATGAGATTATTCTCAATTGTGTGGGAAGGCTTAATCCAATCACAAGTGATTTCACATGAGAGAGGCAGTGGAAGATTATACACACAGTAGTAGAAAAGGCCAAGCAAAAATAGCAGCAGAGATTGGGCTGATGTGGTCACAGGCAAACAATTGTCATCAAACACCAGAAGCTAGAAAGGGCAAGGTATGGATTTTTCCCTAGAGCTTATAGAGGGAGTGGGTTCTTGACTAAACCTGATACCTTAATCTCATCCCAATAACGTTGATGTTGAATTTCTGGTCTCCAACTTGATAGAATATATTTCTCTTTATTTAAACCATGAAGTTTGTGACAATTGTTATCATAACAATTCATCTTTGAATCATAGGATCTCAAGCTTTCAGGACAATATTAGACAAGGTCTTACACTCCTTGATCCTTGCTTTCCTCATCTCTAAACTAGAAATAATTATTATTGCCTAATCTCTTTCAACAAGTCTTTGTAAATAGGGGTAGAGGATGCCAAATATTATAATGGATCTGGCTATTTTTTTTATGCTTGAGAATTCTATACACATATGTAGGATTATCATTAAGATGACTAAATCTATAGTTTTAAGGACATGCCTTGTTTTTGCTAATTCTCCATGTGTTGAAGCAAGAAACATAAAATCTTTAAGCCATTTAAGAAGCATTTGTAGATACTATGCGGGATTGTAGAAAGAATCTATCAAACTTAGGGATAAATCTACCTTCCATAGTATTGCTTTCCCACCTCTTCTTTGATTGATTGATTTTTTGCTTAAATATGTTGATTGCTTACTTACTCATTATGACCTCATTCAATGGTTGCCTTTTTGGTGAAACCTTTCCCAACCATTCAATGTAGAGTTTATTTTTGTTCCATGTCCCATACTTAGTTCATGTCCCTGTAACAGCCCTTAGAGCTGTCCTGCAATAGATCTTTCCAAGTTGCCTCTTCTGATAATTCCTGACCACACAGGTTATTTAAGCCAGTCTGCATCATCTGACTCCTCCTATCCATGCAACCAGAATATTAACATAAGCCAAACCATTTTCAGAGGTGACATGCAAAGGTATCTGTAAAAGCCAAACTCTAATATCATCTCTCAATCAATCTGCCCTGCTGTATATCATTCAGAGCTATTTCCTGACTCTGAATTAATTTCTTTGGATATTTCTTTACCTGACCCTACTTGGCACCACCACTTCCCCCATTTTGACCTGGTTCTTTTCTTCAGTTATGATTTGAATTCTACTCTTAACCAAATAGCCTTCTGATTAAAAAATAAATTTTAGAAAAGCCCTTCATAGGAAACTCACACATTGATAGGGACCGTATAGATGATCTCAGAGTTAGGTGTATATCTCCCTGTATCCATTTTTGCTTTGACCAAAAATTCTGAATTATTTCAT
Organism: Tarsius wallacei; assembly: GCA_963574415.1. Lineage (NCBI taxonomy): Eukaryota > Metazoa > Chordata > Mammalia > Primates > Tarsiidae > Tarsius > Tarsius wallacei. The sequence continues at coordinate 20,937 of CAUYQG010026959.1, forward strand.
ACATTATCACTAAACACATGATAAGAGTAAATCTTGGAAGTGGTAAATTACAATACTCTGATGATCTTATTAAGATCTCACCTTGCTGGAAAATCTTGCAACCACCTAATTTTAATACAGATATAATGAGAGTCAATTGTATGCTAGGTATTAGAAATGCAGTTGTAAACAAGATATTTTGGGGATGATATCAACATAATCCTGAAGGCAGGCAGGAAAGAAAGTAAGCTGTTACAACCCACTGTGAAAGATGGGGATAGTCCCATATGCCAAGGAAATACAGAAAGAAAACCTACTCCAGACAAAGAGGCGTATAAGTGAAGATTGTAGAAAAAGTGATTCATGAAGGAAGACAAGGGTTCAGTCAGGTGATTAGGAAGGAAGAAAGCAATCCTCATTACTCCTTCCTTCGTTTCTCTTTACTTTCAAAACTCTTAAAAGCATTTTGAACATCCTGCAGTATTTTAAGCTACTTATAGTATCCTCACTACCCTCCACCTTCTTTTAGCCTATTCATCTTCATTTTGCAAAATCCTCTCTATAGTTAGTCAGACAGAATAAGTAATAAAGAAACTATATCTCAATAATTCTGGTTATAAAATCAAACAGATTTTATAGTAGCTCTATAACAAAAGCTAGGGGTTACTGTTGAAAGCTGTTTAAAGTGTGATCTTTGAGCTTATGCAAACCCCCTCCCACCTTAGTTTTATTCAAAAGCCACAATTGGGTGGTTCGTGTGATAATTGGGATCATACTGTTCAGTGACTACAAAAGCTTTATTCCTTGGTATTTAAACCCAAGTTCCAACTAATTTGTGACATTACATTTCATGCTCTGCTTTTATGAATGGAGGTAAAGTGTTTTAAGAGGATTATTAAAGGTTTCAAAATACAAGTCATGTTAGCACTGAGTAGCAAAACTATTTAAAGGAACTAAGAGTTGTCATCCACAGATATTAAAACAGGTAAAAAGGTCCAAATTAACTACTGAATTCATTTATATTCAAATGCTTTCTTAGAAGTGTAATTCTTCAGCTTTGATTTTTAGCAAGGCCAACTGGCGGAGATTCTAATCCAAGCAGTGTTATCCACTACAATCTCTCTAAAGAAATATTACTTAAACTTCAAATTTGGGGTTACATAAACAACGTAAAACTCACAAATTTGTAAGCCTTTTCAGCTCATCCAGTCCTGGGCATCTAATAGAAAGACTTCCTCTTCCCTGTTGAATTAAATTGAGTCCTTTCCCATCACAAAGGTATTGATTTCTAGAGGGCAGTCATTCTCCACCTCTGCCTAAGCATCACTAACATTTCCACACTTTTATTTCTTTCTTGCTCTTAGAAGCTAAGCTAGAGAATGTCAGCATCTCTTTTAGTCTAGTTACCAAAGCAAGGCTGTCAACATCTGCTTCCATTCATCTAGGCACCTCTTGGACACTAAAAGGGCTCACTGTAGGAGACAATAATGAAAATAAACAGTAGACATAACTATGTTTAAGGTGTCCAATGTCTTGTCCTATGGTCAACTTACCCAGATGGTATTGTTAGTATATTTCCATTTCCTAGATCAGGAAACTATGCATCTGAATTAAAGACACACAGTTTGTCATTGGCTCCATTTGGATTCAGAATCAATTTTGTCTAGCTGCAAATATCACACTTATACACTGGAAGAAGTCATTGACTAAACTTCTGTTTGTATATCTACATGATTAAAATCAAAATCTTACCATGTGCTGTTATTAATGGATATAAATTAACATGGCAAAGCAAATGAAACACAGCAAGTGCTCAATAAGTAAATGTATTCCTTTTTTTTCCCTGTCTACTAAATGCTTTGGTAACAAGCAATATATTTGATCTTCTAATATAGTGACAGGTATCTGAGAAATGCTTGAGAAACATTTCTTGGGTGAAGAAAAATGAGAAAATGAATAAATAATAAACCCCCCAAAATAGACTAATAAATGGTTTGAAAGTTCCTAATAGCCTTTTTTTTCTTCTTCTAGTTTTTCTTGATTTGTAATCCCTTCAGTTTTCTGGAACCAGATGACAGACATGAAAGGAAAAGACTACTAAGCATCCTCCTACTATTTGTGTAACACATTATAAAAACATTTCTTAATTTTCTATTATGTGCCCTTCCTCATGTTAATAATTGATACTAGCTCCCTGACTGCATTTATTAATAGATAAAAGGTAAGTGTTAAAGAGACTTAATTCTATCAATATAAATATAAGTCCATTGTTAGGATAACATATAAAATTATAGTTCCATGAATTAGCCATCAGGTATATATTAAGTCACTATTCATATAACAAATAAAAAAGATGAAAAAGCCCAGTTGAAATGGAAAAGAAACATTTTGGTCATTGTTAAATTAAAAGGAATTTAAAACCTAAATGAATATCAACAGAGGAAGGTTGAATATATCATTGATTACTAGGTATTTATAAAGAGAATTGAAGGCTATAACATGGATTTAATATTCTCAATGTGTAGCCATTTTAGCATTGCCTAAATCTCATGTTTTTTCTAGCAGTTCACTTTACTTACCCTCTAATCACTAGCCAAGGTCAGAACCAGTTTCTCAGAGGTAGTTATTGATAGTTGCTTTACAATCCCCTGCCCAGCTTTTACTAATTAGTTTTTTTTCCTATTTCAAGTATTTGCCTCCATCCATAAAACCCAAGTTAACCTAATCAGCCCTTTGTCACCTTTATGGCACAGACAGACCCCACCACCATGGCAGCAATTATGTAACTAACACCTATCTTCCTGCTGTCCATCACCTGATGTCAGTACCTGCACTTATTTGCCCCTTCATGATGAAGTGGAGCAGACCACCATGCAATCACCTTAATGACCTCCCCCCATCAAAGGGAAGGAGTAAAAGAACTCAACCATGAGCAGTCAGCGGACAATGCCTTACTAGATTCTGGTGTAGCCATATGCTCTTTGAGCTACAGCTGTCGCCATGTTTCCTGGCTTTGGCCCTCTCCCCTACCTTGGGGAAGTGAATCTCCTCTCTCCCTCTCTCTATTTCTCTCTCCCTTTCTAATCTAGTTTTTAAATAACTATATGTTCTAATCTAACTTCTGTGCAATTCTTTACATGCTAATATAGAAGCACTACAAAGCATACTGACAGATGGGGGAAAATAAATTTGCAAAATAATAAATAAAGTATAACCCCATTAATGTAAGACAAAAGGAAAATGCAGACACATTTAGCTATAAATTTGTATACATATTTGTATACGTATATAAGTACTTGTATACGGACACAAGTACACATATATACTTGCTATTGAAGATAGTTACCCCTAGAGAAAAGTAGAAGATTTTAAGAGATTTTTGGTTGAGACTTTTATATATTTTTCTGTATAACATGAATTTTATAATTAAATAAGCAAACAAAACAATGTTAGACTTTACTCCAAGATTTCACATTTTATAGCAATAAAATGGTAAAATTTTATTGGACTGATATGGGCATAAAATCATACTATATGTGTATATTCTTTGTGGAAATATCCTTGTTTTCATATTTATAATGTATTATTTTCATTTATAAATTTTGTTTGTGTAATAAAAACAATTATGATAACAAGTGAATTAATCTTGTGAATTTCTTGAATAGCAAATATAGATCTTTAACTCGCTAATGAAAATGTCAAAAATGATCAAGTCCCCATTCCTTCATTTTACATGTGTGAAAACTTCAGTCCAGATAAAGATGGCTACCTGGCCAAATCACTTAGCAAATTACCAGCACAGCCAAAGAATATGTGGGTTGGAATCCACACTTCAATTGATTCTTTGGAAGTGTTGATTCCAGTGTATGTTTACTCAACAATACAAAGTAGACAGAGGTGATATTTAACAATTAGAAAACACTGAGGTAAAATCATGCTTTGCTGTCAGCATTAGGCAGCTGAATATCACTCCTTCTTTTTCCCTTTGATCTCAGTCTTGCAATTTGAAAGCCAAAGGAATGATAAATGGCCATGAAATACAGACAAACATCCTTTTTGTTTGTTTCACAGAATAGGAAGATGGTCAGTTTGATCAGTCATCAAGCTATAATGATCCGAAATAAATACAAATCTTTGTGATGTGGCTTAGAATGCCAGCATAATGGGAAGAGATCATTCTTCTGACTTTCATATAATTGAATGATGATGTCTGTTTGTGAATGAGCTTTCTTAATTGCTAACTAGTAATTTGGCACCCTGACATGAGTATATGTGAACCGTGATCCCTCACTTTGCACAATAGAGAAAAGATTGATCTGAGAGAAATGAATGGAAAGAGAGGCCTCCAAATTAGAAATAATTGAAGCAGAGAGCAAGTGATGAGAAAAAGGGCACAGAAATTACTCCACCTGTCCTCAATGAAACAACACTGATTCATCCGAGCGAGGCCACAGCCAGGAGCTTTGACAGGTATATATTTGTTTTTAGAAAATACCTAGCAAAGACAATAGTCAGGGGGATTTTTCCATTTATAAGAAGAACAAAACTTGAAAGGGTTTAAACATCCTGATCTTGCAAAAGCATTAAAAGGAAACTATAGAGCTACCTCAGCTGGTAATTGAAAAGCATCTGAAAACATCAGGAAATATGAGCAAGATGTTAAAAAATTCACATGTTGGAAGAATACAGATGCTAGATCTAGAAAACATTGTTTTGAGGGTCTGCCATTTTTATTTATGATGATACTTGAGAATATTTGTTAAGTTTTTGAAGTCTATTTTCTTCCTCATTCTCACAAAGAGAACAATGGGATCACAATTGTCTTATTGTTAGGATTTAAAAAGATTATGAAAGTTGTATTGTCCAGCAAAAAGTACTGAGTGACTGGTAGGAGCCATCTTTACTTTCTTTTGTTTAACTTGGAATGAGAGAAATGTGGTAGTATCATCATTTCATCAGACTTTAAAGGCCAATTGGTAATTCTCATTTATTCACAAACATTTTTCAGGGGAATTTCTACTTCTTCAGAATATGATAAACCTCATTTGTCACTCAGATTATTTCTTGTATTTTAGATATTTAAAACCTCAATGATTGTGATCACTTCAGATTTTTTATAGCTTTCTATTTACTATACTCTCAAATCCTTATTCCTAGTCCTATCTTCTTCTCACTGTTGACTGAACATTTTCAAATGTGGATATTTTATGGATAATTCATGTGCAAACTGATGACACATCTTCTGACCATTTCCAAAATTTTCTTTCATGAAAATTAAAATAAAATAAGTAAGGAAAACAAATCCTTATGGAATTTATTTATTCATTTAGTATTTGATTAACACACATAATTTTACAAGTATTCATTATGTGTCAAGAACTGAGCAAGGCACAAAACCAGGTACCACTCCTACTTTCATTAAGCTATCTGAAAGAAAATATAAATATATAAATATTAAAAGTACTATAAAAGAAAAAATTATATTGACATCTGGGATAAAAGACAATAAGAGGCCATTTGATAAGGAGAACTCCTCTAGTGGAAATCAGGGACAATTTCTGAGAGGAAAAAAAAGTGTGATGTGTAATGTATATGTGTATGTTTACCTGTTGTCTATAACAATAATGCTGCTGTTGATTATGATGATGATGCTGTTACTCCAAGCAGCAAGGTTGTGCAAAGTTTCTACATCTAAAAGTAATATGGCATATGCAAGTGAAAGATGGATCAGCATGGTTTAAAAGCAAATTGCTGAAGAACTCATGGCAGGAGATAGATCAGAGACATGATTCATAGTAACACCTCTTTTTTGAGAACCATTTCTCTTCTCAAACTAAGGTAACCTTTTGGCAGTGATAATCTACGACTTTCCCTCCCATAGCCCCTTGACTCCTTCACCAAGATTATGATCTTATGATGAGTTTTTGGGATCTCCCTGCCTCTTTTCACCAATAGCAACACTTTGCTATTTCCTCATACTCTTACCTTGTGTATATACATAGCTGTTTTCCTTCTCTTCAAACCCTTCCTGTTTTCATGCATGTAAACACTGGAGTCATTATCTTTAAAAAAATAAAGTGAAAATCTAATTCTATCATTTTGTTGCCTTAGACAAAAACGTCCATTGCTTTAAAGTTAAAATTAAATTCTACACAAGAATACAGGCCATTTTACAATCCTGCCTGTGTCTTCTAGCAAAATAACTAAATACATGTGCAATAGATGAAAGAATAAATTATCTCCAACTACTTTTTATTTTCCTTCCTTTCCAATTACCCATTGCCAGTGGTTCTCATATCATGGTTTGCTTATATTCCTGGAAAGTGTCTTAACATTCAGATATGCAAGTTCTATATCTTCTAATTTTTATGCATAAAGTCAGGTATAGGCCAGGAATATGAATATTTAACAAAGAGATTCTCTGTTTGCAAACTAAAATTTGAGAACTAATGTCATATGTGGGTTAATGAGCCCTCTGTCTTTCTGAACGAGAATATGACCTTTGGCTATGTTCCTCTGTTCTTCTGGAGATTTGATAAAGGTAGATTCTCAAGTATGTTATTAGGCCATGTTTAGTAGAAGTAACTCTGATTATTAAATTCTGTCTGATTTGAAATTTCTATGTATAGATGATAAAAATTTGATATGGAGCTATAACTTTGAAATTAATTTCATAAGTAGAAGATTCCTTTAATTGTGATGCCCTATGTGGAAACCCAGGAAGCCATTCTCTGGAGTGGTTAACAGATACTGTTTTGTGTTGGACATGAGGCTTCTAAACTAGCAGGGATAACACACTAGCAAGATATAAGTTTTCTTTCATTACCTGAGCTTTCACCTGGTGAAGGTAAAGGGAGCTGTCAAAAAACACTTTCTTGTTAACTGTGTGAACAACGGACTTTTGCAAGGGCATGCTCAATGGCTAGTGTGCTGTGCTTCCTGGCTTAAATCCTTCTGAGTAGCTGAGACCAGGCATAGCCTGTGGAGTTTTATAAATCTTAATATTTATTTAAAGCTATAAAGAGGAGTCCCTGGTGGGTATTGTCTCTATCATTAATATGTATGCTTTCTCAAACTCTGTGTAATTCCATGCCTTCATGTCTTTGCTCACGTGGTCTCTTCCTCTTGGAAATAGCTACCACACTTCTCCACCAGATAAACTACAACCTATCCTTCAAGGCTCATCTTAAATGCTTCTTTAACTTTTTGGTTATTTCTCAGGGAAGAATAAATTGTTGTCTTCTCTATGCTTGCATGGTGCCATGTCCACATTCTTATCTTAGTACTTATTATCTGCCCTTGTAGTTATCTTTGAAGTATCTGTCTCTCATCTTGAAGGTATAGTGTGACTTTGCACTTTGCATATCTAGTCTTGTATAATTCTAAGAACAGAATAAATGATCAGCTGTTTGCTAATCTTTACTAAATCATCAGAATGAATCTGAGAGTCATAAATCAAGTTAAGATAATATTTTTTCAATATTTTGGCAACAACTACTTCCTTAAGGGATTCTTTTCCTAAAACTCTTAATTTACCTCACTCCTGAAATCTGTTCTCCATCTTTTAGTGATTCATATTACTTTCAAATGTTGTTTGATTGTGTTATTATCAAATGTTGTTTGGTTGTGTTACTAAAAGACACTTTGTAGTGAAAGAAATCATCATGTGTTTAATTCTGTTCCCTCATAATATTATACCCTTGATATAAGAAACTAAATCTTAATTTTTGCATGATTTAAAAATACCAAAATTGGAAAGTAAATGCAAAGGATATGCAATAGAAAGTTTGTTGAAATACATTAAGCTACAGTTTTAGAATTTAATGACTTAGATTATGGTTGGATATGAATCTGCTTATGTAAGTTGTTAAAATGTGTCTGACTTTGCTAACTTTAAAGAAACACATTTTTGCTTTGTTCTATAATCATTGCTTCCATTTAAGTAGCAGTTGGTAGTTCACAAACCACTTTTATAGGCATTATGTCATCAGATAATAGTATTGTATAAATATGGAGAAGGTGTGAAATAAAGGAAAGAGTGATGATTTAGAATCAAACAAAACTGTTCAACTTTGTCTCCAGGACTTAGGCATACCATGTAAATTTCTTCATGCAGTTTGATATGTAAAATAAAGAAGTTGAAGCCTGCTATGATTGATAAAATTGTAAATTTTTGTTAGTTATTATCTTATTCTAAAAAGGAACAAGAAAAGAATTTATTTCAGCCTAGTTGAAACTGCAATTACTTGGATAAAAAGGGAAAATTAATAATCAGTTACCACAGAAAGTTTGGGTCCCTGGGGCTAAACAATGCTGTTATTCTGAGCAATGTCAGGAAGTTTTAACAAACAGGAATTGCTTCTATTATGCAAACTTTAGGAGATCTTAAGTAAATAAAATACCAATCTCATTTTGATATCTTGGAAGAGATTGCATGGGACCATTCTTCACTTGAGAAAAATTGAACCCACACTGTAATAACACCCTACCCTAGGTTCTGGGACACTTCGGGGTAGACATTAAGGTAATGAACAGTTGTAATATGTACTTTCTAGCACCTTGCCTCTGAATAATTTGTAATTTAGGAAGATAGGTAGAAAGATAGCAGGTATATATTATATATAAATAGAATGCTATAAAGACTGGAGGTGATTAACTGTCCTACCTGATGGCCTTAAAGCTGCTCTTTGCTATAGTTTGAGTGTCCCCAGTGAAATTCATGTTGAAAGTGTGATTGCCAGGGTAGAAATGTTAGGAAATAAAACTTTCAATAGGTGAGGCCTAATGAGAGGCACTGGGACATGGGGACTACATGTGGCCAGATTGGTACAGTTGTCCCTGTAGGGAATGAGTTGACTCTTATTAGACACTGAATTAGCTTTTGCTGGAATGGATTGGAGAGGGGACGTTATAAATTGAGGCTACCTCCTTACCATGTTTTGTCCTTTTACATATGTTTGCTTCCCCTTTGACCTTTTGTCATGTTATAAGGAAGCACAAGGCCCTCACCAGACACCAAGTAGATGCAGGTACCATTTCTGTTGGACTTCTCAGTTCCAGAATCATGAACCAAGTAAACATCTTTTCTTTATAAAGTACCCAGTCTTAGGTACTCTCTTATAGCAACACAAATCAAACTAAGACATTTGTGTGATAGCAATGCCCTTTCACCCACTCACACATGCATATTCACCACACGGTTTCAGTTTGCTTGCTTGGTATTTATTATTGCTGTAGCTACATATATGCTTCCTTCTGTAGTGGATATGTCATTGTTCTAGCCCTGTTTATTCATAAATTTGAACAAATTATATATTAGTATGTTAAGAATTTAACAAATATTGTGATACTAATAGGAGGGAGATGATTTTAGCGTGAGTTGCTTCTACTGTCTTGAAACAACTATAATATTTCTATAATCAATACTTTAACAATTAATGCAAAAACTAACAACCTGTATCACCTTTTGCTAGTTTCTCTGAATATTTATATCCATTGTTTAGTTTACTATTTGTGTTCTGATTAAAAATTTCCTTTTGCCATCTCCCAAAAATGTGGAAGGTAAACTCTCCAGCTGAGAAGTACACAATAGTTTTCATAAACATTGAACTAATCAATTAGAGTTTAGGGTTCTCATTTTAATTAATATAGCTAGTTGTTTCAGATCTGAGAGAATCCAAAGATTAAGTTTTGATTAAATGTATTAAACAAGTGTGTAAGGAGTTCCTCCAGCTCTTTAGTGTTTAAGGAAAAAGTGTGCTTCACAAAATGATACAGAAGCAATGTTAATGAGTGTATTATCTATTGCTTGCATTAATTACAGCTATTCTCTTTTCCTTTTTAACTTCAAAGTACTTTGTACCAATGATAATTAATTGGAAAGTCCATTGTAATCCTTGACAGAGACTTGGAAAGAAGATTTGGTTTTAGTTTTAACTCTTCATTGGAATTCAAGCCAAGAATTTACACATTTCATTACGCCTTGTTGCTGTGGAAGAGTATATTTGGCTTTTACACTGCCTTGTATGTACTCAGGGTATAATAAAAATTAGCCATATTTAGTATATTTAAAATGAGTTTCAATGGAAACCTATAAAAGGAAAAAATGACTTTTGACATGCTTCTGAAGTTTCAAATATTGACAGTAAAACAACTCAATGTTTTCATTCATGAAAGACATTGGATGCTTGCTGCTATTTTTTAAGATCAGAGTTTTAAAAAAATGTTACATAGAATTCTATGTAATGGATGGAACTTAATATGTATAACTAATTCCTTACAAATGTGGACATTTAGTTCAGTATTAATTTTGCTTTTGAAAGTTTTTTTTTTATAAAAACTGTGCTTGCTTTTTGTCATACATAACAAAGTTTTGGTTTATTTGATTTTTGTTTTTATAGTTTTTGTTTTTACAGTTTTTGATATTGTTTTCCCCTTGGATAAATACTGGTAAATGTAAATAATAAACAAAGGTAGTTCACATTTTAAAATTCTAGAGATGTTGACCAATTTTGACCTAAAACTGCTGGGTCATTTTCATAGTGGCAATAATTTATGATACTATCCTTTGCCCCACACTGTTGCCACGGCTGGATATTAGTAATATGTCTTCCTCTAACTTTTTTAGGAAAAAAAAACCCCAGAAAACTGTTGTTATATTATGCATTTCTTTAATTAATTACTGTTTAAGTTGAATCTCTCAAATATATATGGTATTTTCTATTGTCACTAATTAACTGTTTATGCAATATAATCAATTTATATAGAGTTGTTCATCACTTTTCTTTTATTCTTATTCTGTTTTTTAAAATTAAATGAACTTGTGGACCAATGTTATATTTATTTAAAGCATTCCCAAATGAATTTCCTATATACAAATATGTGTTAATATCTACTACTCCCTATTTCTTATATAATAATATTTAATTTCTTCAATCTGCCATTTAAGCTTATTATGATATGATATGATTTTTTCAAATATATTTTAGTTTATCTTTTGTTAACTTTTAAACTTAATCTTGAGGTATTCCTAAACTTACTTTTACATTATACATGGCATAAACCTAGGATTACAATGGTGTGCAAGAAATGTTTGCTGCATTGATCAATTCATCCTGGTCACACTTCTTTGAGTCCCAGCCAAGCCAGCTTACTTCCAAAGTTAGTACCTACATCTTGGAGTGTTTACACTTCTGTCTTATATTCTTATTTTTGATGTCTCTGGAAATTTTAGGACAGAGTCTGCAATAAATCATTTGTTATAATAATAAACTACTCTGATCTACCTGTAAAAGCAGTGTAGTAACAATATGCTTCTCATAGTAAGAAAAAAAAAAAAGGTTAAAGGCAGTTCTCATTAAATGATGGTAACCATGATGGGGGTTTTTAATTTTCTTACCTTTAAAGGAAGATTTATGTGAAGTGTTTAGTACAGTACCTGGCAAATTATAATCTCACAGTCAATGCCATTTTAATTAAATGAGATCATTACTAATTTTTTTCATAGTTTGGATTAGATTTTATATAGTTATACTCCTCCTGCCCCAATCTTGTGTTGATGAAGTCTACTTTCCCTCTCAAGTGATGTGGTCTTGACAATACAGCTGATTTTTGCCAATGGTATATTGCACAAATAAGCCATATACAGTATGTACTTGCACAGTTCAATTTGACTTTTGTATGTTAGTGATCTACCATAAGAAACATACGCCTGAAGTATCTGCTGGGCCTAGATTCTGGGACCCAAAATAAATGTTCATAGAACAGATTTGAACCCTACCCAGAGTCTAGAGTCACAATCAACTGGACCTGCATCTTGAAGCAAATCCACCCAGCTGAGACCCATACAGGTGCAGCAAAATCTTAGTGGATGTGAACTCCTTTGAATGAGAGAATAAAAGCATATTTCTGTATGTGACTCAGTTTGGAATCACTTGTTATGCCAGTTGGGCAGTAACTTACGGATATACTGCTGGTGCTCAGTAGTGTCTACAATAACAGCAATAGATTGCCAAATGCTCACTATAGCTTGTCTCACTTGATCTTCCCACAATTATAGGATGTTTTATTATCCTCAAAGAGTGTTTAAGCAATATATTCAAATACAAAAAAAAAAAATAAATGATATACCCAGGATTAGAACCCAGAGTATCTGAATTTGGTATCCATGTTCTTAGTGACCATAATATATTGCCTCACTGAATGTCCAACTTCTGACTTCCCAAGAATATAACTCAATGTGTCTGAAAGATTTCACCAGCATGTTTGATACTCTTATGAGTGGGAATCTGGCCTAATCTGACATTCAAAGTACAGAATAAAACAGTAACTTTAAATCTTATTTATTCCTGGGAAAATCACCCATTGGTGATAGTGAAGAGAAAGAAAGGAAGATGTTCAGGTTCCAGCCTGAATATTCTGAAGCAAAAACTGTAAGGCTAAATATTTTGGATATTTATTTAAGCTAAGCTTCTTCTGGAACCTTGAAGAAGCCAGACTTTCTTCTGTGAAGGGATCTTAAACTAGAAATGGTGAAATTTATCTTTAAAAAGGCCTCTTGTAGCCCAGGCTTCCCCTAATAGGTAAGTGTTTTAGAAACCTACTACAGGCATCAGTGTACCAACTAGTGTTGCTGTGAGAGTCTGTGTTGGGCTTATTTATTTATTTTTTAAAAGATTCTTTCAATGTATTTGCTCATTTTATGATGGGTGATTTATAGGCATGCCTGCCCTCACCGCACTGAATGTTCAGCAGTTTGGACCCATCTTGATCTGAGTAATGTTTTGCCAATGAGGAGGAGGTGAAAAACAAAATGACAGCAGCACTAAAAGGAATCAAAACCAACAAATTTATAAACTGTCCTGAGCAGTGGAGAAAGCATCTCAAAGGTGTATTGCATCAAATGGAGAGTACTTTGAAAGTGATTAAAGTTTAAACATGTAAGAATAAATACAAAATTTTATATAAATAAATTTTGTTTTCTGGAGGGGTCCCTCTCATATTTTCTTTCATGAATGCTAAATTGTTTGAAGTTCCATTTCAACTTGAAGATAATGTTATGTCCCCTATACAGAGCTAAAAATAGACTCATCGAGAAAATGTCTATGCTCCCTATCTTAATTGTTTTAATTGTATGACATCATGAAAATATCATAACAGTAGAAATTTTTAAAAAAATCTCTGGTTCCAATCTCATCTCTGTCTTACTAACTGTGTGGCTTTAGACATACTATTCAAATTATCTGAATTTTAATTCTCTTATTTAAAACTGTATACAATGTAACTGTCTTTATTGAGTATTTTCATATTTTAGAGGATTCACAGAGATAGCATTTTTTAGAGTACCTTGTTCAGTGGCACAATTCAGTAAGTGCTCTGTACACATCAGGAATCATGGTCCCTTCTCATACAAATTAAGTTTTACAGAAGGTTTGTAGATGCAAGAGAACAAATTTATGTATATACTTTTCAATTTTTAAGTGTTCTATAAGTAGTGTGGATGCTTGGTGAGTGCTTTTCCCAAAATAACACAATCCAGGAGACAGAATCTAAGTAAATATGGAATTGTGCTTCAAGATAATATTGCCTTGACAACTTATGTTTACTTCAAAAAAGATACCAAACTCTTGTGTGGTCCTAATTTCAGGGCCTCCTCAGAATTATAACTTTACTAAATGAGATGTTGTCTCCAGGTGGAACTGATCTAGAATTCTCCTTTTTTTTAATTTCTTTTTTTAATTTTCTAATTTCATTAAAAGAGATAATAATGAAACACAGCCATTTCCATTTATTTACATACTATCTGTCCCTGTCTGTTTATCCCTAATTTAAAGGGATACTAATCATTTAATATTTAAAAGTCTGTTAGTTTTTATAAAAATAAATTCAAAACATAAATATAATGTGGGTTAAATAAGAAAACATGTAATTGTGTACAAAATATTTTTTTATCTTATGTCAATCCATCTTTCTACATTTTTCACATGGGCAAAGCAAAATTTCAGCTCTATATTCCTATTGAGAAATTATAACTTAAAGCTGTTAAGTGATATGCCCGGGAACTACAGGAAACGTTGGTAAGAAAGGTGAATGTTTTAAAGTTTTGACACAGTGCACCTTTTACAAAAACATGCTGAAACTTTGGTAGAAATTGTGTCCTTTAATAAATTAGCATGCATTTCAAGGTATGGAACTTCAACATTTCATTTATTTTCTAAATTACTGCCACACCCCTTCACTGCTAGGAGAATATTCAGTTATATGACTATTAACAGATAAGACCAGCCCCTTTTTTAAAACCCTGGTTTCAGTGTGTCCAAACAAGTTACCTATGTATTGCTATATAGACACATTGCTAAATAGACTCCTCAGGTGATGTATTGCTACATGGTTGCCTTGGATGAGCTATCTGGAAACAAACTATTTGAAACAGGAGTGAGTGAGAAGCTTAAGCTGGTTACTGAAGTGTGAAAGTTATGATGGACATAATGCTGGAAGGAAAATAACAAACTGGAAAACTGAGTGATGAACTGAGATCTGAGGCATCTAGGAGCATGTGAAGGTCTCATAATCAATAAGTGGCAGAGTTTGGAGACACATTTTTGACTACCGTGATCTTATGGACTCAACAGCTTTTATCATGGGTAGAGACTTGTATAGGTGGGCAATTACCTGCATAGAAGTGAGAACATATTTTTAACTCATAATCTATACTGGTCTCAACATTATTAAACACAATGGAGGGCATTGTAACCCATGACAAAGAGATACATGAGTCTTAAAAGAACTTAGCCTTTTTAAATAAACATTATCTGGTAGATAAATAAATACAATGACACATTGAAAGTTGTGTAAATTCTTGTTTGATTTCTAAATGTCCTCACCTTAGCAAATAGGTAAACTTAAATAGATGATGTATAAGCAAGGAAGAGTTCTTTTCCTTAGAGAATTTGAACTGAGTGGCTTCATCTCATTTAGTTTAGTGGCAGGAAAAATCCTCATGAGACAACTTAGTTTTGACTGAAGCCATGATGTGGTAAGTACCTAACATGTGGAAGCTGTTTTTATCTTGGACCTGCTGATTTTCTCTTGTTTTTCCAAAAATTACTCACTGTTACTATTCCTAGGATCCAACTTTACTCATTAGTTTTTTAAAAAGGGCTCATTTGTTGATATCTGAAATCATAATCTCAGTTTAACCTCAGTTCAACTCTTGTCAAAAGAAGCCCAGGACTATATGACTTTCCTATAAAATTATTTCTAAAGTTCATTTAGAAATATTTTTGCTTTGAGTTGACAAGACTTCAGCTCTGGACTCAAAATATTTATATTGTTTCATATGATTACTTTCATGGTCGCTTTTTTTTTTTTTTGGTATGCCTACTGTTCTGTGCCCTTTATTTTTCTATGCACCTACCTAATTTAATGGCAAACTAAGGCCAGGGATATTGAGAAACACATCCTTTAGCCATTGCATTAATTGATGTCTGGGAGTAAGGTAATGCTATCTAATGAGACTGAATCAAGTGATCAGTACAAAATGCTGATGTCAAATACATTTTGTTTAACCATTTGAGCTGCCTTGAAAATTGGTATAATTACACAGTCTGAGCCTCTAAGATATGGTAATTCTTGATTCACATAATTCTTTTCACAGGAGAGGAAATGAGAAGGCATGGTTTGATATGAGTGACTTTAATATCTACTGACAACAACAGAGTATACTTTCCAAACACACATGAAAGAAATGTAAATTATTAAATTAGTTCAAGTGACTCCGAATTAGTAGATCCACCCTAACATCGACTACAAATAATGGTTCCTTATTTTGTAAAAACAAAAACAAAAACAAACTCATAATCAAAGGACTATGAGTATTCAGAACAAAAAATGGGATTTGAAACTTTATGGTGCTTATGCAATGAGAGGAAATAAATGAGATTTTTAAGTCATTGGGTCACATCATACCTATTACAGATTCCATACCTTGGCACTCTCTCCTGACTACAGAGGATTCATTATGAAGTAAAAGCAATTAAAAAATACATTTAATTGATTATGGCAAGGAAATAGCCATATAATAACTGTGAGTTAAAAACTAAAATTATATTTCTATGTACATGTGTGTATACTTCCAGACTGTTACACATGTAGATGTGAGAATAAGCAAAGATAATAGGCAGAGTAAATGTTATGAACTTTGTTTCCACAGTGTAAATCAAGTTTTATGTGACTGTATAAATTTATGTTTCTTTCAAAAAATAAAAATCATTGCTAAGACCCTAAGGGCTATAAAATACTATAGAATTGACTACACCAAGGTCTCTATCAAGACAAATGGAACAGTATAAAAAGATCAACTCAATATACTGTAAAAGACATTGTAGTAATATAGCTGTCTCACTGAGACTTTTTTTTTTTTTTTTTTTTTTTTTTTACAGAGTCCTGCTCCATCACCCAGGATCAAGTGCAATCATAGCTCACTACAGCCTTGAACTCCTCAGGCTCAAGCAATTCTCCTACCACAATCTCGAAGTAGCAAGGACCACAAATACATGCCACCTCATCCGGGAAATTTTTTTAAGAAATGGGGTCTGTCTGTGTTTCTCAAGTTTGATTGAACTCCTGGCATCAGATAATCCTCCTGTCTTGGTTTCCCAAAGTGTTGAATTAGATGTGAACTACCAACTGGCCTGGACTGGAACTGTTTTACCATACTCTGACTGTCTACTTAAGTCCAAGTTCACCACTTCTCAGTCTGCTTTCATTTTACCATTTGCTAATCTGCTTTCCTTTGCCCAGCCAGAGTTATTTTTTTCCTATAATGTGAAAGCTGTTCACATCACCTTCCCAACACATCTTTTGGAAAAAAAAATCTGATTTCTGATTATGTAATTTTCTTACCAGTAAATATTGCTGAGAAATCACAAACAAGCAAATCGTAACTTCTGAAAAAAAAACTTTCTCCCTTGCTTTTCAAAATTGGAAAATTGTTTTGTGTAAGGTATTTGAAACAGTGATATATGAACCAAACCACTGAGTTTTGTCCTTAAACACAACAATATTTTTATAACATGAAAAGAATTAAAGATAATTGCTCATAAGAAAAAAAATAGCCGGGCTCAGTGGCTCAGCCTGTAATCCCGCGCCTTTGGGAGGCTGAGGTGAGTGGATTGCCTGAGCCCGCAGGTTCGAGACCCACCTGGGCAAGCAAGACCTCATCTCTACAATAAATCAAAAAATTAGCC
>CAUYQG010026965.1:0-33238 GCA_963574415.1 Tarsius wallacei
GTAAGTGTTTCCAGACCCAAGGAGGTAATTGTTATTTATATGATATAGGTGTTGCTTTGAAAACTCAGAAGATAGACATCAAGCCCAGCAGGTCAAGGCTGCGGTGGCCAGAAGTGGCCACTGCACTCCAGTCTGGGCGACAGAGTGAGACTCCAACTCAAAAGAAAAAAAAAAAAAAAAAAAAAGAAAAAAAAAGAATAACTTGAAGATTAAATATCTCTAACACAAATATACATAAAATCAAAATAAGTATCTTATAATATGGGTCTTTCCAAGATAAAATTTAAATTTATACCCATAGCATGTAGGACCTTTCTGCACTTAACCCTTGCAATTGACCCTGACTTATCATTTAGCATCTGCGTGGAGCTCTGTGTTGCAGCCCTATCAGTTCACTAATAGTTCCTGTGGTGGCTGAATTCTCCTCCCTATATTCTTTCTTTACCATCTGCTAATTCAATCTCCAACTTTTGTTTGGATAATTATTTCAGAATTTATTTTAGTTTTCTTATTTAAGGTGCTTTCTCTGGACTCTCTGTCTGGGCTTGATGTCTATCTTCTGAGTTTTCAAAGCAACACCTATATCATATAAATAACAATTACCCCTATCATTGCATTTTCACAGAACATGCTACATTTTAATTACTCATTTTCTTGTTTTTTATTTTCTAGTCTGTTACTTCCTTGATGAAGATACCATACCTTATTTGTATTTTTATCTCTAGCTTTTAAGATAATTTTCTGACAAGAAAAAATTAGTGCAAACTTTCAACAAGTTTAAAAGTCAATGAATAATGAGTATCATTCTGTTCAATAATATTTAGTTACTTCCTCTTATTGGTGCAGTGATACTTTAAGCAATATGGAGGACACACTAACAATTAGAAAATTTTATCTGAGCTCAAAGATCCTGCTATCTAGTATGTAAAATAGAGCATTAGTATAATGTGAGAAGAAACATAACATAAGTGAAATCAAAATACTCTAGAAAACCAGAAAGAAGAGAAATTTTTTTCAATTTGAAGTCTCAGGATATTCCAGAAGAGGCAATAGGTGAGCAAGGCATTGAGCGTGCGCATCAATAACAAAGATGGCAGAGGACACTATTTTTAGAGTAGAAAATGTTATAAGATAGGCACAGAGTAGATAAGCATGAGTGTGTTTAAAGGTGATGCAGTTTGATGCAAACAAGGGATTAAAGTTGGAAAATTGGAGTGGGGCTGAAGGCCCTATATACAGACTTGAGAATTTAGACCATGATCCCAAGACAACAGTGGACTGTATCAGTTAGGTCTGCCTTAGGAACATGCAAAAGAAACCCAACTCTAGTGATTTAACCAGAAGAAAATTTATTTTGTTCCCATAATATTTTTCTCCCATAATAATCTCATATTGTAGATTATTAACAACATAGAATATTAACAGCAAAAATAAAAATGAGTATTCATTTATTCCTTATATTTTTGTCAGGGTTTTAAAAAAATATTTTATCTGGATTAATTTATTTAATTCTTGAAAAACACAATAGCTCATTACTATTATCTCTATTTTTAAAATGGGACAGCTTACATCAAAAGTAAACCAAAGTAAACCAGAGATAGGTAGTCTGAAGCTGGTGTAGTTCTCTTTGATGTCAACATAAATCAAGTCTCTTCCTCTGTTTTTTCTGCACCATGTGGCTTTTATCCAAATGGACACCTCATGATCACAAGATGGCTGCTCCACCTCTCCTCTTGTCCTCAAACCAGATGGAAAGAAGAGAGAGAAACAAAGAGGAAACCTATATGAGGAGAAAAAAAAAAAAAAAAAACAACTTTTGCAGAAATACATAACAGACTTATTTAGGCCATGAATTATTAGTCAAAACTGTGTCACATGGCCATGTTTAGATGATATAAAACTGAAAAAAGTGTATTTTTTTCTCTAAGCATATTTTTCACCAAAAAAAAGTTTAATGCTCTTTAGCAAGTAAGTAGCAGAAAATTGGTATTTACTATGCAGCTCTCAGTGGGTCTACTAAAGGAGTAAGAATAAGTTTCTGAGTATAAAGTATCATAATCAAGGCAATGCTTCAGAGCCATTGAAATGGAATAGTTTTAAGGCTAAGAAGGTTCATGCTAGGTGAACAGATGGGAGAATATTGCAATGAAATTTAGTTATAGCCTAAATTAGGACTATTGGTGGTAGACAGAATAAACAAAATAAACAGAGGGAGTAATGTTGATGGTTCTCAGTGCCATTTTGTATATGTGAAGTGAAGGGAAAAGATGAGTTTGGTGCAATTTTGACATTTTCGAGACCTCACTGGATGAGTAATGTGAGTTAAGACACCACTGTTAACAGAAGTATGGAGGTCAGAAAGAGTGTAGAGATTGGCCTAAAAGCCAAGGAGTTTAACTTACGGGATAACAAGAGAAGCTCAGAGGACAATAGAAAATAAAAGATTGTTTCTCAGAAAAAAGCTTGGAACTTTAAGTAAGATTTCATCTATTTCTTTATTCAGAAGATCTGTTATTGCCACATGCTCAGGGAACCAACTGCACATCATGTATGGTCTGTACCTAGGAGCTTCAGTTGAAAGGAAAAGAGAAACAACTAGTTAACAGCAACATCAATAAGTAGTTGTAACAATATGTAGAAAGTTCTGTGGTATAGACAGGAACATAGAAGTGCTGTTCTTTTCCAGAAATGCCTCAATGTTAAGACTTAGTCAGAGGAAAATGGCTACTAGGACATTTAGCCATATGGGATAGCATAAGCCAAGAATAGAGATGGCAAACATTATGAAGTGAACAGAAAAGAAGAGGCAGATGGTGGTAAAAGATGACACCAGAGAAGTAAGTAATTGACAAATCACAAAGAGGTAGGACACCATGTTAAGCAATAACAAGTCATTGCAGGGCTTAAAGTCACCAGAGGCTGGTGAGACAATCAGATTTGGCTTCATACCCATCTATCAACTATGTAGAGAAAGAAACTTGGAGGCAGGAGTGGGGACCAGTTGGAATCTATTTCTCTTGTGCAGTGAGACAAAATGAGGCTATCCATTAAAACGTGTTGGAGCTAAGCTATCTGTGAGATCACAGGTGAAGACGTTAGTGACAGCTGTGCATCCAACTTTGTGTCGAGGAAGAAGAATCTGGACTGGAGGAGGAGACTTGAGAGTTGTCAGCATGGAGATGGTACTTGAAATCTTGACTGAGAAAGAGATCCCTTGGAGAACCTGAATAATAGTGAGGAGAGTGGTAACTAAAGATGGGATTTGGAAGATAATAAATTTTTAAGGGGTGGCCCAAAGAAAGGGCCCATAAAGATAAAGTAAAAAGATAAACCATGGGAATGCAATGTTATTGAATCCAAAGAAAAAATTAGTTTAAAGAAGGAGGGAACGTTCTTCACAATCAAATGCAGCAGATGATTCTAGTAAAATAAGAACTGATAAATATTTGTTGAATTTGTCTAACAGTCAATGAAAATAGCAACAAAACAAATGCCAGTAGGATAGTGGACACAAGTCATTCTACTTTGAATCTGGAGTTAATAGAAGGTGGAGAGATTGGCTGTCTGGGATGTTTGGGATGGTTACGTAGAAAAATAATAAGGCAAAGGCATAAAGGGTCATATAATAAAAATAGTTCATATGCTCTGCCGCAGTGTTTAGATTGGGACTAAAAAGGAAGGTTGCATTTGATTAGATAATGGGGTTTAAAATTTCAGAAATGGAGCAGTTTAGATGATGACAAGACCCAGGGCATGGCCTTGAGAATAAGTAAAGATAAGTCTAAGTTGAGATTATTTGCTGAATTATGAGATTTTTAGAGTGATGAGTGAAAATATTGAACTACAAGTATATATTTTTCCATAGAGTTCTGACAGTTGTTGCTGTATATACGTGGTGCATAAGTGTTTATGATCACCTGGTATGATTTTTTTCCTTTAAATTTGTACTTTGAACAATTGCCACTGTGGTTTTCATTCTGGTCATAGTTATGATACTTTTTTAAAAACTTTGTTTCAGTTTTCTCTATTTTATTTTAAATGTATTATAGGAAAAATATTACGATACCTTTTAAAAATCCAGTTTGAGAGATAGTTACTTTATCAATATGTAAACCAATTTAACAATAATAAGAATGTCTTATAATTACTTTAATATTAGGATTTAATAGTTATCTTTGTTAATGTGTTTAAGTGACTATATTTTCTGTTTCTTTATTTGCCATCTTTTTGAAAATCTTTCATTGAACAGGTTAAGTTTTTTCTCTTTTTTTCCTTTTTGTTACTCTTAATATTTTACAACGCATAGTTATATTTTTCTACATCTATATTATTATTTAGCAAAAGCTATGTCATACCCTTAAGTAAAAATCTACCTTAGTTTGGTCTCATATTCATCTTCTCATCTATCTTTCTGTGGTTGATATTGATAGAGTTTAAACATTAATATCTATTTATGTATAGAATTTATGTGTGTGTATATATACATAAATTCTATATATATCAATAGACACATGTATAAATATTATGTGTCTATATACATATTTCTTGTTATTTAGTTCATGGAAAATTTGCTCATTTTTATATTTTGTGTTAATTTCATTTATCTTATGACTGGGATACTTCGTTAAAGACTGTTTTTAAAAGGTCTTTTGCCTTAAAGGCTCTGAGTTTCTATGCCTAAGAAAAATTTAATTTCACCCATATACATAAAGAATACCTTGCTGGCTATAAATATCTGGGCTCAAAGTTCTTTACCTTTACTATTTCAAATATTATGCCATTGTCTTCTTGTACTAAATGTTGCTGAAAAGTTTAATTCTTGTTCTTTGGTAAACCTTTGTTTTTAAATCTCTGAAATCTCATAAGTGTTTTCCTTTGTCCTTGAATCTTGGATTTTCCACACCTATTTCTCCATTTTCATTACTGTCAAGCAATTTGTTCTTTCTTTGTATTTTATTGCCTTAATTTATTATTTTGAGAATGCTTATTTTGCTGGTTTGTAATTCTTATTTTGTCTGATCTGTTAATTGCCTCACTGGATATAAAGTGAAATGTCCTAAAAAAAGCCCAAAAACATAGCAATTGGATTCCAAGATTTTTAGTTGTATATTCCTGAAGACTGTGAAACAAGGTTTTAATATCAATGAAGATAATGGAAAAACCAAAGTTTCCTATAAATCGGGGAAAAGATGTTAGCCAGATGACAGAAATGAGGGCTAATGGTGTTAAAGGCAAAAGCAGAAACTCCAGGGGAAGATGAACTTTTTTTTACATATAACAAAGAAATTTTCTTTCTGGAATAGGGGAAACCTAAGCATGTGTTTAATCAAAGGGGAAAAATTAAAGATGTAAAAGAGTGGTTCACTTATGATGTAAGCTTCCAGAGAGAAAAGGGATGAATGGCTTATGTGTAATTTTACCTGAAACCACTAAAAGTACTCAAACAAAAAGTGTTCCCCATAAGTGCAGAAATTTCTGTTGAATATCACAGGCCTTGAAGATTCTGCAATGTCAGTTCCTTGCCTATTTTAAAAATTGTTTTAATTTTTAAGATGTGGGGTACAATTCAGGATTAGGTGTACAAGTGGTCATTGTGCAGGTAAAATTTGGGCCTTCCTTTGGTCCCTACTTAGCCTGGTTTGAGATCAGGTACCCTTACTGATGTTATGTCCTTTCCCTCCCTCCACTGGCAGTGTCCTGTTACTGCTAATCCCTTTCTTACGGTATAATGGTAAATGTTCAGGATCTGCTTATGAGTGAGACCATAAATCACTCTACAAAAAAGGTACCTGCACACACATGTTTATTGCAGCACTAATTCACAATAGCAAAAACATGGAACCAACTGTACTGCTCATTGAAACTGAACTGGTTAAAAAAAATGTGGTACATATACAAGATGGAATATTATGCAACCACAAAGAAGGACAAAAGTATGTATTTGCAGCAACTTGTATGGATTAAGAGTCTATCATACTCAGTGACCTATCCTTGCCTATTTTTGACTTCATTCAAACCCCTCTTACTCTTGGGCACTCTGCTCTATTCCCATCTCAGCTGTGTTTAGCTTGGTCGTATCAGGTCTTTATATTCTGTGTTTCCTTTCCAAGGTTCACCCTTCCCCATGTTATTCTTGTCCGTTCAAATATTGGTAAATCCTTCTCTGATCCACTTTCTAAGTTAACATCCATTCTCGTCAAACTCTGTCACCTATATGCTTTAATTTCTACGGTTCTCTGGTTATTATTAAGCTGTTTATTGTTTATTTCCTTAAGATTTTGAGCTTTATGAAGACAAGAACTTTAGCTGTTGGCTATGGTAGCTCTAGTTGTTTCCAGAAGGCCTTACAATAACCATTGCTTAAGTAATATTTGCCAAATTATGTATGAATAGTGTTATAATTTTTTGAAGTATTTTAATAAAAGTCTGCACACTTGTTTATCATGAGTTCTCAGAATTCTTGCCTAGAAGATTGCATCAATGGAATTATGAAATATTTTTCCACGTCTACCAGAGTGTACTCTTGGTTGTATCTGCACATGTCATAAGAAATTTATAGTACTATGGTTATATTAGCTAACCATTCTCAATATCTTTTAGTTTATATCACATTTTAAAAATTTCACTAAAGGGAATATGATGGAAGAAAAGAGACATAGGGCTAGAGGAGAGAGAGAGAGAGAGAGAGCGAGAGAGAGAGAGAGAGAGAGAGAGAGAGAGAGAGAGAGAGCGCACAAGCGGCTAGGATAGCAGTCCTTCCTTTGTCACTCACTAACTATATCATTGGGGACAAGCTATTGAATTTTTTTCTCACTTTCCTCATCTGTGTAATGGAAATAATAACAGTATTCATTTCATAGGGTTTTTATCAGTATTAAATGAATGATGTATGTATGCAAAACACTTAGAACAGTGTCTGGTACATCTCATGCACTACATAGGTGATTTGTATTGTTACTATTTAAGATGCCCATGCTGATTGTTGTTGTTGCTACTGTTATTATCTATCATTATTATTATTGATCACTAGAGAAGGTAGGATAATATGTTCCCAGGTATTTTATGTCCAAGTGAACTTGATAGCCAAAATTTAACCATGAATATTTGGGTATCCTCCTGTAAGATGAAATCAAAACATTTTAAAAGAAAAATAAAGTTTGAAGGATGTCATCTCTGTACATATTAAGTATAGGGCTTTGTCTGACTTGAGGTACTTCATGATAACCACTCTATTTACATAGATACTTATTTCCAAGGGACTAGCTCAGGGTGCTTTGCTGAGTTGTCACCTGTCAGCCTATGGAAGGACGTGCATGCAAAAGCAACAAATCAAGAAGTGTCAGAATTACCTCATTTTCAGTTTTAAAGTATTCTAGGTTTTGATATACATATAACCTCAATTTAAACTGTCTAAAAAACTGTTAAAGATTGCTAAAATTTTTCTCTCTAATTTCAGACTAAAGCGCAACTTTTATCATTATGTACAATATTCTAAATGTATTATATTTTGTTAGATGGAGAACGTTATTGAGGATGTAATCGGTATGGAATCAAGTTTTAAAGAGGAAGGAGCAGACTCTCCTCTGCTAATGCAAAGAACAGTAAGTGTTTCCAGACCCAAGGAGGTAATTGAAACAGGAATAAATAGCCTCTGAAGCTAAAAATAAATTGGTTAGCACATGGTGTTTTCTTCTGTGCTTTTGAAACAGACAAAAGATGGATATTAGAAAATATTTGTTGGTGCATTAAAAAAGAACTATATAATGTTAGTGAGGAAGATGATAGGGTTTGTACTAATATCTTTTTCTATCTCTGTGTTTATCTAATTTCTATATACTGCATCTAATTATACATCTAATCAGCTATAGTATTTTCTGTAAGGATTTAACCTTTAGATTTTCTATTTGAAACACCGAATATACTCAAATACCTACATAAGGATTAAATTCCTACTATTTTACCAAGACCAGCAGCTATCAGATTCAGAAGTTCCATACCTTTGTAGAAAAAAAGACAAACACCACAGCTGGAAAAATATAAATTTACCTCTAAGCCAATATCCAGAGGGTAAAGTTAAATTGAGAAAAGATAGAAAAGGCTTCACCCTACTTTAAAGCATGTAGATAGACTTCCATGTTGAAATCAGTACAAAAATTCCTGGAATGATACTCAATGAAAGGATGATATCTTATCTCCTATTTAATTGCTGTTGCCTTCTGATTCCTCATTTCTTAATGACAAAAATGGTATCTGTACAGAGTGTGTATACGCTCTTTTGACACATTTTGAAGGATACTTTTTAGAAAATAAGAGAAAAAAGAATCTGGAAGATTGTAACTGAATTGTTACTTTAGACATTTCATTTAAAGAAAGCAAATCCTGACTATGTTGAGTATAGTGGACTGTTCATCAATAAATCGATAGACTGGGCTATGTTATGACCGATGTTTTAAATTTAGTGTCTTAAGAATATTGGTGATAGTATCCTTTTTTTTTACTTTATTAATTCTTAAATAGACTATCTAATGAGAAAAGTATTTCTCTCCTCCTTTTCTCTGGCATGCAGGACCGTCACATAATGCAAATCACTAACACTAATAATACCTACTAAATATTAGATGAAGTTTAAAAGTCTGGTTTTTCTTGCATGCTTTTTTCTTTCTTTTTTTTTTAAGGATGCAGTTGACAACTTTCTACCTTTTCTCTCTTCAGATTTTAAGTAGTACAGTGACATAAGAGCTCATTAATTCTTTAGATAAATGTTATTAATGCTAACTTTTCCCTAATTTTGCAGCATAAAGATGCTATTTTCTTAATTAATATTCAACTTCTGAGTTTGAGGAAATGATATCAACTTCCTGAAGTCTTCTATTCTTTTTTTAAAATTTATTTTATTTTAAAGATGTGGGGTACACAATTCAGGATTAAGTATGCAAGTGGAATCTTCTCTTCTTATACATGGTACTTATTTCATTGAAGTCATATACTAAAACATTCTCTTTTATCAAATTTTCTGTTTGTTTTCTAGAGGCTGTGTAGAATGGCTTACTCGGTTGAAATTGATGGTAATGACTATTTGGAATATCCCTTCGATATACAGAAGGCACTTTAAAAAAGATAGATACCATTAGCCTGCCTGTATTTATATATGGAAATATCTGCTGATGACCAATCAACAGTGATTGATAATTCTTGATCCACATATAAGATCAAGCAGTTCAATTAACCAAATATTTATTGAATACTTATTATATTCAAACCTTTATGCTCATATAATGTGAGACTCCAAGTTGAGTGAGACGCAATTCACATGTTAAGAGACTACAATATAGTGAAGCACAGAGGGAAAGAATGTGGATTTTGTGTCACAGCTGGTTCTAATCTAGACATTGTACAAATCACATCATTGACCTTTGCTTTGATATCTATTTCTGCATTATGGGAATAATTAAAAATATTGATCTTTGAGGCTGTTTTTAACTGATGTCTTAGTAGACTCCATGTGTATGTTTTAGATGCTAGTCAGAAAATTGCTCTGCAGTCTAAATGAAGGAGAAACCATGCTAAAGTGAGAATTTTTGGAAATGCTTTAGGAAGAGATGATGTTTGAAATATAGTTATGAAGTACTGTATAGTTCAGATTTTAAGAGATAGACATGAAGGCAGAAAAGTAGCGAGTTAAGAGAACAACAGAAGGCAAGAAGTGAGAAAAAAGAGAATGTATAAGAATAGCTGGTAGAATAGAGGTAGGAAACTGAAGGATTTTTATAGTTTATGTAGATAAAAGTAAAGACTTGTTAGCTTCAGAAAAATGCTTTGAGTAAGTATATTAGCCAGTGAACTTTTGGTTGCAGGTGGTAGAACCTGACTCAGATGGGGCCTAAGCATGAAAGGAATTTATTGGTTCGTGCCATCTAAAAATCCCTAAGTAATATTGTATGTGGGCATCTCTTTGTAAATTTACCTCTGTTTTCTTCTGTGCTGGCTTTATTCTCAGCCATTAAACAGACACTGTCATAGCCTATTTCCAGCCATGCATACACTTTTTTTCTTGGTAACCTAGTTTTTTTCAGACATTCACTCCTTCATGAGAAAGAGGAAGTTTCTGATTAACTTAAACCGATTCTGGTGGCCCAATTTCTCTTGCCAGAAACTGTTTTAGAGTGGGCTTGTGCTGCAATTCTGGCATATTGAGCAGGTTATTGAGACCTGCTAGGAAGTTTTTTTCAGTCTATAGAGCAGTTTCAAGAAAAGAAAGGTTTTCTTACTTCTCCATTATATTATATGACAATAGGATTTAAAGAGCTGCTATAGCCATTTTATTGCTAAAGGCAGATAAACTGATCAAAAACAAAAGAAACCAAGGAAAGAAAAAAAAAGAAAAGAAAAGAAATAGGCAAAGAAATGCTACTTATATGTCCCCAGAGAGTTATTTTGCCTATGAATTTCATTATGTCTGGTTATTTTTTTCCCTTTATTTTATAAGCTATAAATCCAGATTTTCTGATTCTCATAAACAAGTACAACTCATGGGTATATCCAGTCAGAGCAGGCAACCTAAGGAAATCTTTTTCTCCTGCGCTCCAGTTAAAGTCTTGGGATACCTCTTCCCTGCCTCCTACCCCTACCTCTTGGGATACCACTTATTAGGGCAACTTCTGTCACATATCTATCTGTAAGCCAGTTTCTCTGGTCTTGGGCCCGCCCTAGAACTGTGGATTGAGCAGTCTCCCCATCCCCAACAACAAATTACCTAGACTAAGAGTAAGAACCAGAAAAACAGGAGTTATTACCAAAATAAATGTGAACGGATTCTAGTCAGGCCAAATCAACAGATGTCCATTATAGTAAGCTTTTAACATGAGGATATTTATTTATTGTTATTATTATTTGTTCACCTGCTATATGACTGAAACTTTTAAAGTATTTGTATATGCTTTTGTCTAGAAAAGTCGTGCTATAATTTTTGTTAGCAGGAAGCTTGAAAGCTGCTGAGGGGAAGCCTAGACTACTTACGGTGGTTCCTCAAATGTATCAGGTTGAATAAATAGTTTGAGGTGTTTACAGATCAATTTAGTCCAGGTATTTTGACCCAGCAATGAATGTTGGATGATTAGTAACTACACTTAGTCAAGTGAATTGGGTTCAGGAACCAGAGACAAATTTGTCATGCTTCCGATAGCTTAACCTCTATCTTCGTAGCATCAATGGTATTTTGCTTCTCCCCATTTCAACCACCTGATCGTATGGTCATGTACTAGATCTTGTTATTACCAAATTCTCTATCCCTGAAACATTTTTCTTCCACACTTTTAACCATCACATCCTATTTTTTCAGTTCACTTACTCTCATGTTCTTCATTTTTCACCTGTTTAAGCTTGATGAGACCCCGAATCAATTGACTCGATTACTGTTTTCAATAGCTATTACTTCCTACTCATGACACTTGAAACATTCTTTCCTTAATCTGTCTAGAGTCCTTAGTCTAGCATGATAATAAATTCTCTTGCCAACACTCTTAATAGGTCCTCATTTGCCTTCATTTTACTTTCCCTGCAAGACCCCTGCCCTGGTTAAATGCATCTGGTATCTTATGCCACATCTTAACCAGAGCGAATGAATGAATGGGTAGGATTTCTCCACATTGCTCACAGTATTTACCTCAAATGTATCACCAAAATTTCACAGGCGTGTTTGTCATTGGCAGACAGCACTACAACTATTTCCTCGCAAAATTCTTATTAACTGAGAAAACTATTTAATACCCTATTTTCTTTCCTTAAATTTCCAAGATTCCTGGATCCATTCTCCACTTTTCAAAGAATTTTCCTTCACTAACATTTCAGAGAGAAAATACATGCAATTAGATTACAACTTACTTGTTAGCTTTGCATCCCTAGTTCTACTAAAACATCTGCATCTATTATCATTTTCTGCTATTCCTTTATTATAATAAAATAATTGTCTGAGCTCATAATCTAAATCCAGTTCTAGCACTTGTGTTGGGGATTCCACATGATCTTACCTTTTCAAGGACTTTCCTTCTCTAAATAGCTCCCCCTAGATCATCAGTATATGCTGATCTATCGGATTATAAATACCAGCATTATACTATCCTTTAATAACACTTACTAAAAATCAGACCAAATCAAATGGCTCCCTTTGAACACATTACTTCTCTGGTTACCATGCTATTTATTGACTCTCCTACACAAAAAACTCACTGCTTCCATTTTATCTCTGCTTTCACTTCCTCACCTCTCATTTTTTCCTCCTCAAAAGAGCTTTTGTCTTCACAATTCTAAGAAGGCTCTTAACACCAATCAATGCAAAAGCCAGTAATAAATTCTCCATTCCCACCCCTGACTTGGCTTCTCAGTGGCATTTGACATGATTGACTTCCTTCTTCTTGAAATGCTACCGGGGCTTCTTGGTACCATATTCTCTGATTTTTGTTTGTTTTGTTTTCACCCAATTTACTGGTTGTTCTCCCACAGATGTCAAAATGCTGTCTTTGGCCCTCTTCTTTCATATCTCATAGGTGATCTCAACCCATCTTCAGCCTAGATCTCATCCCTATATGGCAGACTCATATCTTCTACTGTTTACTTGACATTGTTTAAGGTTCTAACAGACATCTTCTACTTCACATGGCTAGAAAGAAGCATTCTCAATATCTACTTTTGGTTGATGTGAAACAAACAAACCAAAATCATGTTTTTGCTCTTTCCTGTCTTACTCCCACACCCACATCTATCAGTATGTCTTTGCAATCCACAGCCAAGATTTTCAGAATCTCACTGCTTCTCCCCATCTTTCCTAAAACACCCTCCATCATCTCCCACTAAGCCACAGGCTCTGCTTTAGTCTCTCTCCCTACTACTTTTTGCTTCCTTACAGCTGTTCTTCACAGAGCAGAAATAATAATTTACCTAAAGCAATGATTAGATCTTGTTTCTCTCTGCTTAACAGTTCATTAATTTCCTGAAATACTCAGAATATAATCTGGACGCTTTATTATAGTCAGCACTTCCTTTTGACTTAGGGTCTGGATGCAATAGTATTTTCCCGGCTCCTTGAACATGGCAAGAATGTTATCATTTTGGAACATGAACTTTCTTTATTTTGTTTGGAATGTTTTTGTCCCAGATCACTGTATGGTTGTCTCTTTATAATTCATATCTTTTGTCAAGCTTACCTTGTCAGAGAGGCCTTCCACAATTATCCTAACTAGACTCTACCTCATGACTCCACCCCAAATATCTTATCTTATATACTCTCTGATAGTTATGAGTAGAGTGATAAAAAATGATTGTATTTATTATTGTTTGTTACTTATTTATTGTATGCTCCTGTGCCTAGAGTGTAAACTCCTTGATGACAGGAATTTTGTCTGTGTCATTCACTGTTGTGTTCCTTGAGCTTAGAACATGGCCTGTTTCTTACTTTATTCTGAGTATTCAGTACAGCACCTAACACGTCATAGGTGCTCAGCAAATGCAGATTAAATAAGTTACTCTAAAATCCACATATAGTATTGAAAATAATTGTTCCTATTATAATTCCTATTCAGGAATACCTTTTTTTTTTTTGAGTTGGAATCTCACTCTGTCACCCAGACTGGAGTGCAGTGGCACGCTCTTGGCTATCGCAGCCTCAACCTGCTGGGCTCCAGCGATCCTTCCGCCTCAGCCTTGCAAGTAGCTAGAACTATAGGTGTATGCTACCATGCCCGGCTAAGTTTTTTTTTTTTTTTTTATTGTGGAGATGAGGTCTCGCCAAGTTGCCCTGGAGGGTCTTGAACCCACGGGCTCAGGCAATCCACTCGCCTCGGCCTCCCAAAGTGCTGGGATTACAGGCTGAGCCACCGAACCCGGCCAGGAATACTTTTAGTGGATAAAAAGTAACACCAACAAGGATCCAGACAACAATAATAAGTCTACTATGCATTGGTTAGTTACTTCATGACAAAGATTGTGCAAAATACTTTGTGAAAAAAATGTATTTAATCTTCACAACAAATCTAGGCAGTAGAGACTATTATTACCTATCGTTTTATACATGAAGAAAGAGAGTTAGAGAAGCTCAGTAACTTGCCCAAGTTCATACAGATAGTGAAAGGCCAAGTAGGCACTTAAATCCAGTCCTGTATGAAACCACTACAACAATCTTACTCACTCTGCTGTGCCAGCCGTCTCTAGAAAGTAGCTATTTCACAGAACTGTAGGATTTGAAGGGACCAGAGACTGATCTGATCCTCTGCCACACTCTTGCCGAATGATTGTTTAGCCTTTGAGTTTAGATCTGTCTATAACTTGTACCCAATGGTCTTGGTTTCTGCCCTTTCTGTAACTCATTTTTTTTCAACGTATGTAGATATTTTTCAATCAGGTGTCTGTAAATGCTGGTGGCATTTGGCAATCTAAGTAAACTGCTATAGTTCAAGACCATTCCAGAGACAAGGAATGTGTAAATATTAACAACCCTCTGTGCTTGGTTGGAACTCAAAAGGCCTGCATAACATCAATGAACACGCTTTTGTCAATCACAATCTAGACCAGATTAGTCTTAAAGTCCAAAGAAGAACCAAAGTTCACCTTAGTTCAGAAGTTTCTGCACAGTTTTCCTGGTTATTATTTGCAAGTTTAAGGAACAGAAAATGATGAAGGAGAAAGAGAAAACCATTGCTATTGTGAAGGTTATAGACTCTTCAAAGTTTAAACTGGTGAGCAAGTGCATTTTGGAATTCTTTCAGTGTTTGAAGATGAAACCACCTTAAAAACTGAATTTAAACTTTATAAACTTATAGTCAGTAAAATAAGGTATGTAGAAATTGAGCTTTAAAATGCCTAAAATATGCTCAGATGTACTGACAAGTTTGTTTACTTACAGGATTGTTTTTTAGTGCTCTGGGTTACAATAAAAAATTATAATAGTCTGCTTAGTTAAAAATAGCTAAAACGAAAGTAACATTTTATTGTGATTTTTTATCAAAAAGGTGAGTTTCATATAATTGTTACAGTGCTTACATAAAATTGATACTTGTTTTTATTAATTTAGTATTAAATAAATCATGTACATATACATTATATGATCCAATAGTATTTATAAGTTAGCATTCTCTGTTTTGTATTTTATCTTTCCTACTTTGGTCATGAACCAGCTTACTAAGGACAAGGGACCTCCCACACATTATTTTTATTTACTTGTAATAGGACAATAATAATAACTAATAACACAGTGGGATTTCTCTGTTCAATGTTTGCCATTCAAATTTCATAGTTCTGCTTTAGCAAAGAAAATAAATTTAGGATAAATCAATGGTGTATGTCTTGAAACCATACCAAAAAAAGGACTTACTGAATCTAAATGAATAAACATCCAAAGAAAAGAAAATAATCTTTTAAACACCAGTTTTTAAAATGTGTAAGCATTGTACAGTGCATGCTACCTTTTAGTCTTGTTTATACCTGAAGTTTATCTTCCTTTTATGTCTATAGTTATTCTAAGTCTCATGCTCACTTTTTTTTCCATTTTTATTTTAGACCCAGTGGGTACACTTATGCTCACTTTTACATTTTAGTTTCACAATGCATGTTTTCACAAACATCAAAATAAAGGATTCAAGCAACTCAAAAGTTTTCCTCAGTTTCCCTTGAAACTCACACTAAATATGTGATAGCACACACACATGTTAAATATTAGGTGTTTAAAAATTTTTTTTGTGTGGTACCTATAAAAAGCAGGCTGGAGATATAATATTAGTACACATAAGATTTTTGTTTCTTTTTTGTATTTATAATGAGATTATCTGGGGGATTATATATATATGTGTATATATCACACATATATACATGTACATATGTATTTCCAGAAAATTCTCAAACATTGACATAAATACATAAATAATTCATCTTCAGGAACCTGGTAAGTACATACTATAATGCCTTCTTTCTTGCTGAATGAGTAAAATAGTGTTAAAACAATTAATATAAATTAAATTGGGAATTTATGGCAAATTTATTTGTCTTATAGTATCTGGGTGAAGAGAAAAATAAGTCAACACTCAAGAGGAAGAGTGTTGGAGAGGGCTTACCCTAAGTTAAGCCTTAGAGAATAGGTTGGATTTTGATACTTATTGAAGAGGTGTGGATATTTGAGATGCAGAAAATAGCCATGGGAAAGAATAAACTAAGAAAGATATAATCCAATGCCTTTCAAACTTTTTGAGTATTCAAAACACTTAAGATTAAAAGTTTTAAAGGCGAGAACTCTTATACAATAGGATAGGTAACAGAATCCAACCTTGTGTCAGACAGGCCAGGGTTCAAATCCAAGTTCCTCATTTATTTTTAAATCTAGATTTTTTTAGATAATTACTTCATTTTTAAGAGCTTTGATTATTTTATATTTAAAATGATAATTATCAAACTTCATAGAGTTGTTATAAAGATTACTTGAGATATTGTAATTTCAATTATGGTGAAACATGCTTAATACCTGATGTATAATAAATACTTTACTTATGCATAGTATAAATGTTATAAAAATGTTGCTTGAATTTTACTCTTCTTTTAAAAAGTCCCCACATATAGATACTCAAATTCCTTAAAGTAGCAATCTTCCTTCCCCTTTACCCCCTCCCTCCTGATAGAGTCTGCAATCTCTTGTTGGGAGCCATGACCCTGGTATGTGCATATGAGGTGATGAGAAATCGTTCATAAATTGGCAGTAATGGGAAATAATGTTTAATATAGAAAGTGGGACCAAATAATGAGATTTTGAAAGGTAGGCACAAGAGTTTGGGCTTAATGCATGAGTTTAAGAGGAAAGAGTTTAGCTTTAGATTCTTGAGCTAGGAAAGATCAGAAAGAAGTTGTATTTTTAAACTGCAAATTGGCCAGAGAGGGGCCGTTAGAGATAACTGAGAGGGAGGAAGGGATACTACTGGGAGGGCATGACTTAGACTTAGGACTCTGAGGATCTTGAAGTATGAGAATAGAGAAGAAAATTTAAAATGAGATATGACTTAAAAGAAAAAAATGTCATAACTGGGTAACAGATCAGATATAGGGTATGAAGATGGAAGGGGACCAAAAAAGTAGAAAAAGCATATGTGGAATTTTGGTAAGATTATTTAGGCTGTTTTTTACTATATTTGTCCTGATAACAATAAATGGATACATAAACATTTACAGAGACTATTTTGATATTTCTACAATAATTTTGGATCCTGATTTTATTTTCTCATGGGAAAGCACTGATTTTAAAGTTAGGCAAATCTATATTTCTCTAGAGTTATGAAAGGTTACTCTCTTCTCACAAACATATTTCTGCTGCACTAAATTTCAATGGAAGTTCCACTGTCTTTTCTTCTAGATTTAAAATTGCAATCTGGAAACATTGCAACTTTTTTAAAAAGCATGATTTGATAAAATATAAAACAAATGCACATTATTGCTTATCCTAACATTAAGAAAATGTCTAAAAGACACTTTGACCCTTAAGAATTTCAATCAGAGGATAAGGAGACATAGGGTAAACCGTTTCACAGTTTTGTATGGAAGCAGATATAGAGAAACACTTGTATTACATAATCGGTCAGTGTTTTCATACAATAGTAGAGGAGGAGATTAAGAGTAACAAATTTGGCCAGGTGTGGTAGCTCCTGCCTATCATCTTAGCATTTGGGGAGGCTGAAGTGGGAGGATTGCTTGAGCCCAGGGGTTCCAGACCACCTGGACATCATAGCAAGACCATGTTTCTACAAAAAAAAAATCAAGCAATTAACCGGGCATGGTGGTCCACACTATAGTCCCAGTTACTCGAGAGGATTAACTTATCCCAGGACATTGAGGATGTGGTGAGCCAAAATTATGCCGCCTCCAGCCTGGGCAACAGAGTGAGACACTGACTCAAAAAAAAAAAAAAAAAAAGGTGATAAATTTGAACAGAATCAGAATATCTAAACCTAAAGAGGAAGGAGGACTTCCTTTTAGAACGATTGTGCACAGCCAACATTTTGCTCAATGAGTAGCAGCTGCAAGCATTCCCTCTAAGAAAAGGAAAATGAAAAGAATGCCCACTCTCATCCCTCCTACTCAAATAGTGCTGGAAGTCCTAGCCAGTGCAATCAGGCAAGAGAAGGAAATCAGGAGTTTCCAAATAGGAGAAGAGGAAGTTCAGCCATCCTTCTTGTGGACGATATGATTTTATACCTTGGAAACCCTGAGGAGTCTGTCAAAACCCTCCTTGCACTGATAAACAACTTTGGCAGTCTCAGGTTACAAAATCAACATGCAAAAGACACCAGCAACAAGCAGGCAGAGAATCAAATATAAACACAATCCCATTCACAATAGGCACACACACAAAGAAAAGAAAGAAATACCTTGACATCCACCTAACCAGAGAAGTGAAAGGCCTTTACAATGAGAACTACAAAATGCTGCTCAAAGAATTATAGGATGACACAAACAAATGGAAAAACATTCCATGCTCATGGATTGGAAGAATCAATATTGTCAAGATATACAACTTACCCAAGGCAATCTGTAGATTCAAGGTAATATCCACCAAATAACCAACATCATTATTCTCAGACCTGGAAATGACAATACAGAAACTCATATAAAAACAAAAAAGAGCATGAATAATTAAAAAAATCCTCAGCAGAAGGAATAAAGCAGAAGAATCCCACTTCCAGACTTTACGCTTTATTAAACTTTGTTAACAGTAACAAAACAGCTTGGTACTGGTACAGGAATAGGCACATAGACCATTGGAACAAGACAGATTCTGGAAGCAAAAACAAGGTCTCTCAGCCTACTCATCTTTGACAAAGTTACCAATAACAACCACTGGGGAAGCCATATTTAGCAAATGGTGCTGGGCATGTAGAAGATAAGACTGATCCCCTACCTATTACCATATACAAAAATCAACCCAAAATAGATCAAAGACCTAAACATAAAATCTTAAACTATAAGAATCCTGGAAGAAAACGTAAGAAATACTCTAATGCACATTGGAGTAGGCACACATTCTTGACAAAGTCCCCAGAGGCAATGCCATAAAGGCTAAGATAGACAAGTGGTACCTCATAAAATTGAAAAGCTTTTACACAGCAGCAGAAACATCAACAGGGTAAGGAGACAACCCATAGAATGGGGGAAAAAAATTTCAAATTTTCAAATTGTGCATCTGACAAAGACCTGACATCCAGGATCTACAAGGAGTTCAAATGAAGTGAAAGGAAAAAAACAATCTCATTAAAAAGAGCAAAGGACACGAATAGAACTTCTCAAAAGATTACATACAAGCAGCCAACAGATACCATGAAAAAATACTCAGCCTCACTAATCATCAGAGAAATCAAATCAAAGCTACAGTGAGATACCAACTAATTCCGATAAGGATGGCTATCATTAATAAGTTAAAAAACATCAGATGCTGGCATGGGTGCAGTGAAAAGGGAATGCTTCTGAACTGTTGGTGGGAGTGCAAACAAGTGCAAACCTCTGTGGATAACAGTGTGGTGATTCCTAAAATGACTAAAATTGCTATTGTGACTAGTGTGGCTATAAACATGTGTGTATATGTGTCTTTTTTGTAAAATGATCTATGTTCCTCAGAGTATATTCCCAGGAGAGGGATTGCTGGATCATATGGAAGGTCAATTTTTAGTTCTTTTAGGAATCACCACACTGCTTCCCGTAGAAGTTAAACTAGTTTACACTACCACCAGTAGAAGTGAACTTCCATATGATCCAGCAATCCCCCTCCTGGAAATATAACCTGAGGAACATAAATCATTCTACAAAAGAGACACCTGTACATGCATACTTATTGCTACATTATTCACAACAGCAAAAACATGGAACTACCCCTACTGTCCATCTAATGTGGACCGGATAAAGAAAACAAAACAAAACAAAAAGTGGTACATTTACACAATGGAGTATTACACAGTCATAAAGAACAAAGTCAAGGACTTCACAGCAAACTGAATGGAGTTGGAGACCATCATGCTAAGTGAACTATCACAAAAACAAAAAAACTGAATAGCACATGTTCTCACTCATAAGTGGACCTTGAACATTAGTCACATTAGCACAAGGGAGGGATAAGCAGTCACTGGGCACTGCTAGGATGGGAGGGAGAGAAGTAGAAGGATGAGGAGCAGGTGACAGCACGAACGGTACGTGGGTCTTTACTAGAGGGAGTGAGGGCCTGTTAGAAGCCCAAACTTCACCTGCATGCCGTCTACTTATGTAGTTAATTCTCACTTGTACTCTACATTCCTATAATAAAATAAAATTTAAAAACAGAAAACTATTGTGTTAAGAGTTTTTGTAAGAAAGAAATATTATGTTAAGCTATTTATTTGTCTTATCCAAAAGAGTGCATGAAACATAAACAGTCTGGGTAGAATACTTTCATATAAATATCAATTAAAATTCAGTTAAGTTTATTCTAAAATATACAGAAAACTTCAGTTTGCCTGTTTTCTTTTTATTTTGCACCCTTGTGAAGTTGTTACTGTCATTTCTACATTTGTTACACTTGGTAGTATTGGACTTTACAGCTCTTTCTCCTTTGCTGTTCCACCATGCATTGGGCTAGGAAAACGTGAGGAACATGTTTGTATTTTAGTTGTCTTTAACTGTGTATGTATAAAGGATATCATGTTGTCTGTAACATTTTGTAACTCACATGTTTTCTCTTAATGCTATATTCTGCATGAAGAGGTAGACTTGATACTATAAACATATAACTTTTATTCTCTTGCCTAGGCTAAAATTTCAAATACAAAATTGAATGTCAAAGGGAATAATCTCAAAGAGAGTAATTCCTGTTTCAATCTTCTGCATGTGGTCAGCTGGTTTTCCCAGCACCATTTACTGAATAGGTTCCCCTCTCCCCAGTAGTTGTTGTTGGAGGCTTTGTCAAAGATGAGTTGGTTGAAGAATTGAGGCTTTGCTTCCAGAATCTCTATCCTGTTCCATTGGTCTATATGCCTGTTCTTGTACCAATACCAGGCTGTTTTGATTACTGTAGCCTTATAGTAAAGTTTGAAGTCTGGAAGTGCGATACCTCCTGCTTTGTTCCTTTGCTAAGGATTGTTTTAGCTATTCATGGTCATTTATGTTTCCATATGAATTTCTGTATTGTCATTTCTAGGTCTGAGAAGAATGATATTGGTAGCTTAATGGGTGTTGCGTTGAATCTGTAGATTGCCTTTGGTAGGATGGAAATCTTAACAATGTTGATTATTCCTATCCATGAGAATGGAATATTCTTCCATTTGTTTGTGTCTTGGATTTCTTTAAGCAGTGTTTTGTAATTTTCATTGTAAAGGTCTTTCACTTCTCTGGTTAGGAAGATGCCGAGGTATTTCATTTTTATGGTGGCTACTGTGAATGGGATTATGGCTTTTATGTGGTTCTCTGCCTGCTTGTTGTTAGCATAGAAAAATGCCTCTGTCTTTTGCATGTTGATTTTGTACCCTGAGACTTTGGCAAAGTCCTTTATCAATGCAAGCAGGTTTTTGACTGATTCTCTTGGATTTTCAAGGTATAGGATCATATCATCAGCAAAGAGGGATAACTTGACTTTCTCTTTTCCTATTTGGATACCCCTGATTTCCTTCTCTTGTCTAATTGCCTGAGCTAGGACTTCCAACACAATATTGAACAAGAGGGGTGAGAGTGGACAACCTTGTCTTGTTCCAGTTTTCAGGGGAAATGATTTTAGTTTCTGACTACTTAGCAATATGCTAGTTGTGGGTTTGTCATAGATGGCACTTACTATTTTGAGGTATGTTCCTTCTATACCTATATGTTTGAGGGTTTTTATCAAGAAGGGATGCTGGATTTTATCAAAAGCTTTTTCTGCATCTAATAAGATAATCATGTGGACCCCTACCTATCACCATACACAAAAATTAACTCTAAATGGATCAAAGACCTGAATGTAAAACCTCAAACTATGAGAATCTTAGAAAGTGCAGGAGACACCCATATGAAAATTAGAACTGGGAACCAATTCCTATTCAGGACCCTAAAGGCCGATACCTTAATAAATAAGATAGACAAGTGGGATCTCATCAAATTAATGAGCTTCTGCAAAGCAAAAGAAACCATCAAGAGAACAGGGAGACAGCCCATAGAATGGAAAAATATATTTGCCAACTGTTTATTAGACAAAGGCCTAACATCTACGATCTACAAGGAACCCAAACGCGCCAAAAGGAAAAAAACAAGCAGCCCCTTTAACAAGTGGGCAAAAGATATGAATAGACACTTCTCAAAAGAAGATATATAGGCAGCCAACAGACACATGAAAAAGTGCTCAGCCTCACTCATCATCAGAGAAATGCAAATCAAAACCCCACTGAGATACCACCTAACCCCTGTAAGAATGGCCATCATTAACAAAATGAGAAACAACAGATGCTGGCAAAGATGTGGAGAAAAAGGAACACTTACTTCTACACTCCTGGTAGGAATGCAGACTAGTGCAACCTCTTTGGAAGACAGTGTGGTGGTTTCTGAAGAACTAGAAATTGACCTTCCATATGACCCAGCAATTCGCCTATTGGGAATACACCCGGAGAAACCCAAATTATTCTACAAAAAAGATACCTGCGTATGCATGTTTGTTGCAGCTCTATTCACAATAGCAAAAACATGGAGCCAACCATGTTGCCCATCGAAGCTGGATTGAATAAACAAAATGTGGTACATATACACAATGGAATATTATGCAGCCATAAAGAGGGACAAATATATGGACTTTGCAACAACTTGGATGGATTTGGAGTCGATCATACTCAGTGATTTATCACAAAGAACAGAGTTCCATATGTTCTCACTCATAAGGTGACCTTGAACAATTATAATGCTATAAGAAAGCGATTGTTAGTAGTGGAAAACTGTTGTAGGGGGGTGGGACTGGTGGTTGAGGGAAACTGCTAGGGGAGGGAGGGGCATACCTCATCAACAAGGGTACCTGCATAATCAGTGTTTATATACCTAACCCTGAATTGCAACCAACATCTTTATAATAAATTTTTAAAAAATAAATAAAATAAAATTTTAAAAAATTAAAAATAAAAATTAGAAAAATAAACAAAACAAAACAAAACAAAAAACAGAGTTATTCCAATATTTTCTCATTTAGGATTATATTTGCTCTTAAGTTTTAGATATATTATTCATCAAATTACAGAAGATCCCTTCTATTCCTAAAATACTAAGAGTTTTATCATAAATGAGTTTAACTTTTATCAAATATTTTTTCCTGAATTTATTAAGATGATCATAGATTTATTTTTCTCTTTTAAAATTATAAAATACCTTTATAGGAAACCCAAGTTGATCATGGCAAGTTATCTTGTTTTTATTCACTTGAATTTAAATTGCCAATAATATTTTGCTTAAAAGTTATAGTCATGAGTGAAATGGGCCTATAATTTTTCTTTCTCAAACTTGTTTTATGGCTTTGGCATCAATAAATTGGGATACCTTTTCTCTTTCTTTTAAAGTCATTTAGAAGCATTTTTATGAAAGTGGCAATATCTATTTTTTGAAAACATAAGACATTTTCCCATAAAACTATCCAGTCCAGATATTTTCTTGTACAATATGTCAACATTTTGTTTCAATTTTTTCAGTAATCTTAATACTATTCAAGTTATTAATTACTTCTTCAGAGATCATCATCCTAAGCAAACTGACTCAGAAACAGAAAGCCAAACACCACATGTTCTTACTCCCATGTGGGAGCTAAACCGTCATGAAGATGGAAATAACAGACACTGGGGACACAAATAAGGTGGGAGGAAAGGGGATCATGTTTCAGAAACTACACACAGGGCACAATGTTCACTACCTGGGGCATGGGCCATTCGAGACCCAATCCCCACTACTACACAGTATGTCCA
Source organism: Tarsius wallacei (assembly GCA_963574415.1). Taxonomy (NCBI): domain Eukaryota; kingdom Metazoa; phylum Chordata; class Mammalia; order Primates; family Tarsiidae; genus Tarsius; species Tarsius wallacei. Next base: position 23,949 of record CAUYQG010026965.1, read on the forward strand.
TGTACGAATATGCATGTGTACCCCCTGAATCTAAAATTAAATTAAAAAATGTTTCTTCTTCGATCATGTCTACCAAGCAATATTTATCTCAAAATGTTTGCATTTTGTCTAAGCATTCACAATCATTGGCCAATTATGGTTGGTAATATCTTTCATTACCTTTTTATTGGGGAATACATATATATATATATCACAAAATTTACCATTTAAGTGTATAATTCAATGGCATTAAGTATATCCACAATGTTGTGCAACTATCACCACTATTTATTTCCTGAACTTTTTCATTATCTCAAACAGAAACTCTGTACCCATTAAACAATAGCTCCTCATTTCTCCAGTCTCTGGTAACTTTTATTCTATTTTCTGTCTCTATGAATTTGACTATTCTAGGTACCTCATATTAGTGAAATTATATAATATTTACCCTTCTGAGTCTGACTTATTTCTCTTAGCATAATTTTTTCAAGGTTCACCTATGTTGTAGCATGTATCAGAATTTCATTCTTTTTTCTTTATTTCAATACTTTTAGGGGGTACAAAAAGTTTTTGATTTCATGGTTGCATTGTATAATAGGGAGGAAGTCTAGGCTTTCCTCCATCCCTACCTATGCACATTGTACCGAAAGATGATTTTTCATCCCTCCACCCCTTCTACTTTCTGAGTCTCCAGTGTCCATTATACCATTCTCTATGTTTTTGAAGACCCTTAGTTTAGCTCCCGTTTATAAGTGAGAACATGCAGTGTTTGGTTTTCTGTTCCTGAGTTAGTTCACTTAGGATGATGTTCTCCAATTCCATACAAGTTGCTGCAAAAGACATTATTTCATTCTTTTTGTTGGCTGAATAGTTATCCATAGTGTATATATACCACACGTTCATTATCTCTGATCAGTTGATGGGCCTTTAGGTTAATTCCTCATCTTTGCAATTGTAATTGTGCTGTGGTGAACATGTGGGTGTGGGTGTCTTTTTAAAAAAATATAGCAATCTGTTCCTTTCAGTAGATATCTGGTAGTGGGATTGCTGGATCAAATGGTAGATCTACTTTTAGCTTTTTTTTTTAGAAATCTCCATATCGATTTCCATAGAGGTTGTACTAATTTACACATCCACAAACAGTGTATAAGCATTTCCTTTTTTCTGCATCTGTGCCAGATTCTATTGTTTTTTTTATTTTTAAATAATGGCCATCCTGACTGATGTAAGATAGAATTTCATTGTTGTTTTTGTTTCATTCTTCTTTTAAAACTCAATTGTATTCTATTATATGTATGTACCATATTTTGTTTATTCATTCATCTATTGATGAACATTTGTGTTGTTTCCATGTTTTGGCTATGGTAAATAATACTAATAGAAGCATTAGTGTACAATTATCTGTTGAAGTCCCTGCTTTCAATTATTTTAGGTATATACCTAGAATTGTAACTGTTGGATTATATGTTAATTCTATGATTGACTTTTGAAGAATCTCCATATTGTTTTCCACAATGACTGCACCATTTTACATTGCTACCAGCAACGTACAAGTGTTGTATTTTTTCACATCTTCACCAAGGATTGCTACTTCTCCCCCTCCTTTTGTTTAAACCAACCCAATTAGTGTAAAGTGGTATTACATTGATTTTGATTTGCATTTTCCTAATGACTAGTGATATTGGGCATCTTTTCTTGCACTTATTGGCCATTTGTATCTATCTTCTTTGGAGAAATGTCTATTCAAGTTCTTTGCTCATTTTAAAAATTGGGTTGATTAATTTTTGTTGTTGAGTTTTAATTATTAAAATACTAGGGGTGCCCAAAAAAGTACACAGATTTTAGGAGATGTTATCTATGCATTACTTTTAGTTCGCCATAATCAGAAGTGTCTGAACACATCTCTTATAACTGCAGAAGTGAAATGTGACTTGTATTCATCTTTTGTTATTGGTATATATTGAATAATACAATCTTAAGTTTTTTTTTCTTAAGATATGTATACTTTTTCGGCACCCTCTGCATATCCTGAATGTTAACCTCTTAAGGAATTATGATTTTCTATAGCTTCTCCCATTGTGTGGGCTGTATTTTCACACTTTTGATAGTGTCCTTTTTAGTACATAAGTTTCACATTTTAATGAATTCAATTTTTCTTCTGTTGGCTGTGATTTTGGCATTACACAAGTGTGTGTGTGTTTGCGTGTGTGTGTGTATTGTGTGTGCCAAATCCAATGTCATGAAGTTTTACTCTGTTTCTTTTAAGAGTTTTATAATTTTTTTCCCCTTTATGTTTAGGTCTTTTTAGTTAATTTTTGTAAATGGTTAGAGTTAAAAATCCAACTTCATTCTTTTACATGATACGACAGTTTCCCCAATACCATTTATTGAAAAGAATGCTCTTTCCCCATTGAATGGTCTTAACACCTTTGTCAAAAATCATTTTACCATATATTAAAGGGTTTATTTCTGATCCTGCTATTATACTTGTAGGTCTATCTATCTCATGCCAGAATCACATTGTTTAGATTACTGTAGCTTCGTAATAAGTTTTGAAATCCAGAAGTGTAAGTTCTTCAACTTTGTTTTTTCTCAAAATTATTTTGGTCATTCAGGGTCCCTTGAGATGCCATATAACTTTCAGTATGGATTTTTCTATTTATTTAAAAGTACAGTTGGGATTTGATAGGGATTGTATTAAATCTGTAGATTACTTTGGATAGTATTGCAATCCTGATATTATTTCTTTCCATTTATGAACACAGGATGTCTTTTGATTTCTTTATACTTTCTTTTAGTATTATTTTTTAGTTTTTAGTGTACAAGTCTTTCACCTCCTATGTTAAGTTTATTCCTAGGTATTTAATTATTTTTGATGCTATTTTATTGGAATCTATCTCTTAATTTATTTTTTAGATTCCTCATTGCTCATGTATAGACATGCAGATTTTTTTGTGTGCTAATTTTATGTTCTATAACTTGGCTGAATTCATTTTTAGCTGTTTGGTTGTGTGTGTGTGTGTTTGTGTATGTGTGAGTGTGTGTCTGCAATCTTAGGGTTTTCTAAATATAAACTCATGTGATCTGTAAACAGAGATAATTTCACTTATTTCTTTCCAATATGGCTGATTTTTGTTTCTTTTGTGCTTGCCTAATTTCTCTGGCTAAAACATCCAATATTATCTTGAATAGGAATTGTGAAAATAGGCATTCTTATCTTTCTTCTGATCTTAGTTTAAAAAAAGTGTCACCTTTTAAATCTCAAGTCCTCTTTTCATTCATAATGTTGTCTATTTAGTCCACTTGCTTTTTGATCAATTTTGCCAGAACTATGTCAATTTTGTTATTTTGTTTTTCAAACAAAACAACTTTTGCTTTGTGAATTTCCCCTGATTTATGGCATTACTTTATTACTTATTTCTTTGGATTTCTTTGGTGATTTTTTTTCTTATAATATTTTGAAGATGATGATTGTTTCACTTCAAAAACTAATCTTTTTCTCACATTATTATGCTGTCCATTTCCTTTAAAACACTGTTTTGACATATCAGATGTTTCTTATGTGTGTTTTCATTGTCTTTATTTTAAATTTTCAGTATGATTTCATCTTTAATTATGAGTTATTTAACGTTTTTTAAAAATCCCAAATATTTTGGCAGTTGAGGGTTTCTTTTTGTTGAGTCCATAATCAATTTTTGTGTATGTTTTATGTGTACCTGAGGAGACTGTATTCTCTATTTTTGCATGAAAACTATATACATGTATACTAGGACAAGCTTTTACTTTTATTTTTTAAATTGTGTATAGCATTACTTCTATAGCATTATGAATTTTTTTGTCTGGTTGATTTTTCAAAAATGAAAAGAAATATGCTAAAATCTTTCAGTATGATGGTGGATTTATTTGTTTCTCCTCGTGATGCTAAACATTTTTTTTCACATAATTCAAAGTTATTTCATGAGAAGGATGCATGTTTATAATTTGTGTACCTTTCTGGAAATTGAACTTTTTAATAATGACTCATTATTTCTAATAATTTTTCTATTTTGAAAGCCCATTTTATCTGATATAAGTATAGCTACATAAACTTTCCTATATTATTTCCTGGGCATATCTGTTTCCATTCTTTTAAAAAAAATTTATTTTAAAGATGTGGGGTACAATTCAGGATTAGGTATATAAATGGTCATCAGACAGGTAAATTTGGGCCTCCCTTGGCCCTTACTTTACCTGGTTTGAGATCAGGTATGCTTTTACTAGCCAGGTATGTCTCTTATAAGTTACGTATCTCTACTGTCTTACTTCATCTGTCAACACTTTCGCTGGAAACTTTGTCTTGTTTACACTGATTATTATTATTGATATTCATATTTTTATCTGCTTCTCCCATCTTGATTTATTATTTGTGTCCCACTTTTAATGTGTTTCTTCTTAATACTTTCTTACTACTTTTATATCCTTTGGCTTCCCTGTTATGCCTATTCAATCATGCTGGTATTATCTAGACTAAGTTATGTGATTATATATTTCACCTAATCTTTGATCTTGGTGTCACCTCCTTTTTTGATTTTACGATCACTTTACCAAGATATTTGATTAATTTTATTTAATAGTTTAGAAGCATATCTTTTAAATATCTCTACTTATTTAAGCACCTCATCCAAAATTTTTCAGTGTTAGTCTGTGTAAGTACACTTTCCTAAGCATTGCATGCCTAAGAATGTTTTTATCATTGTCTTGTAGGTGAAGGACATTTGGGCTGGATATAAAACTCTGTGTCTTATGTTTTTTTTCTATAAATTTTTAAAAAATACAAATTCAAGTTTTTTAAATTTAATTTTTCTATGGAAACATTATATTAAATTCTTATTCCCTTATTAAACCATTTTTTCTTTCTTCAGGTTTTTAGATTTTTATCTTAATCATTGCATATTATTAAATTTCAGTATAATATGTCTAAATGTAGATTTTTGCTGTCTTTCTTTTTTGCCATTCTATAGACATTTTTATTTTTAAATAAAAATAAAATAATGATAGCATAAGTTGAAATAAAATGCTGTCATTGATTATTTATTATTAATTTTTGAAAATGAATCTCCATTATATTATATTTTTCCTTCCAATTTTATTTTTCTCTCCTTTTGAGCTCTTATTAACTATTAATTTATTCTAATAATTCTATTCTCAATATTGTTTAGGTTTTCTTTCTTTTTTAATTTTTAAAATTTTTATTTTAAAGATGTGGGGTACAATTCAGGGTTAGGTATACAAACATTATATGTTTTCCTTCATGTGTTAAATTTCTTGGTTCTTTTCCTCATCTTTCTGGGAGATTACTTATATTTTACTAATACATTTTTATTCCTTTTTAAGTGTATCCATAATGTTATTTTTCCATTCTAGAGGACTTTTTTTCTTCCTTAGGTATTCTATTTCTCATAACCCCCATTTCTCTTTGGTCACTTTGGTCAGTAAGTTTACTTGTTGTTATTTTATATTACAAATTATTGAAATACTTTTGATGAAAAATTATTTTTCTCAAATGTTGTAATAATTTGAACTATAAATTCATTTTCTCCAGAAAATATTAGTTACTATAGACAAGAATATTAGTTACTATAGACAAGAGTAAGTATATATGTGGGAAGGTCAGATCCAGACAATTTCAGTCCCTAAGAAATTAGTAGTGGAGATGTAAATAAAATCTACAGTGAGGAGCCTCAGATACCAAGAAACCACTTTCAATAACTTCTCACTTCAAAGCATTTTCTCAAATCAAGAGTTTACTTTTATTCTACTATTGAGAAGTAATGTCTTATAGGGAAGTATGTTCTACCTTGTTGAATAAATTTTATGATAAATTATTTTATGTCTTTTAAATTCTTATGTTTCTTGTTAACAATAATGTTTACCTGTTGTCATGCTAAAAGTTTTGTTTTCTGAAAAAGCACTCTGTTTTTTTAACCATGTAAATATTTCTTCAAAAAGTTTTTGATGCTTATAAAATCAGTATGGAAATAAATATGAAGATAGAACATATTTTAACCAAAATTAGTCCCTGAAGTAATGACTTATTAGAGTATGTTGTATATGTCTGAGGAAAAAAAATTGGAAATATGGTTGAAATCATCCAATATATAAGTTTATGTGCATATCACCTAGGACATTCTAGACTTCATATGGTACTCTGATGTATATTTGCATATATCCATTTGCCTACTGTTCTACAAAAGAAAGTTAAGGCTTCTACTTGATCACCTAATTAACTTATACCTTTGACAAAAGTAGATATATGTTTTCTTTGTAAGCTCTATCAGATGTATATGTAATCTTTAATTTTTCACTAACGTTATACTCTTACATCTTTTAATGGAGGAAAGGCACTTTAGATTACATGAAGTATATTGCATACTTTGAAGTGGAAACCCAATTGTCTAATGATATTTAAAAAGTGATTAGCCATTTACATGAAATAGAGCAGTGTCCACAGCATAAAATTAAATAGGATATTAATCATGGTGCTTTAGGGCATAAATTAGACAAGAACCAAGATCAGGAGAAGATGTAATATAACTATAGTTAAGCAGGATTAGATTCATTATCAGAATTCCAACCACATTTCTAAGGTATAATGCATTGGGTACTGTCTAACCGGGTAATATGGACGCAATGAAGTGCTATAGTTAGGAACCTCTCATTTTATTGTTGCAGTGTATCTGTGATAGGGCTCCTTTTCTTCTTTAACATTTCTGCAATTTGCCATTTCTGCATTGAAATCCATCTGAATTCAAACTCTTCAGAGGAAAAATGCCCTCTCCCTAGTTCCTTCTCCCTCACTCCCTTTTTGTTCAGTGTGTCCATTATGTTTCTCAAAGGCACAGTGGTAATGTACAATTCAGACTGGTGATGCCTCAGCTCATAGCCAACAGGCTTTTCATAAATGACTTTGGAAATTTTGTACTTTAAAAAATACAACTAAATGACTCTTATCTTAGGGAAATATCTGCTTTTTGGATTTCTTCCAAAAAACAAATGTATTTATTTGGTACTAACACATCATCTTTCCAATTTGGTCAGTTTTGTAACTATATTGAAATGAGGAGAGAATGCATAAACACCTGACTTAAATAGTTCACTTCCAAGATCCATAAAGTGAAAAAAAAAGAGTTTCTATAAAATAAATGTGGAGAGAAGTCCTTATAGAATGAATAATGAACATTCAATATATGAAAATATACATCAGAGTACCTACCATATGCAGTCTAGAATGTCCTAATTGATATGCATAGAAACTTATATATTAGATAATTTCAACTGTATTTTCATTTTTTTCCTTAGACATACACAATATACTCTAATGAATCATTACCTCAGAAACTAATTTTTGTTAGAATATGTTCTTCATATTTATTTCCAGCCTGATTTTATAAGCATCAACATTTTTCTCAGATTGAATTAGAGTTTTGCAATAATTGGGGATGTGGAGTTAGATTCTCAATAATAATAATGCTGTTGTAGCTTTGTTTGATAATATATTCAGTTCCTCGTTCTCGAAGAAAGAAAAGTTTGCTTCTTATTCAGCTCTTGGTTTACTGCTCAGCAATAAAATACTCAGAAAGGAAATACTTAAAAAATTCAAATCTTACATTGTAAACATGGCTTGTTCTGGAAGAATAAATATTATCTTGGTATATGGATATTACTTAATTTAATTTTCTTGGAAAACCAAATCAATAAGCACATTCTGAATAATGAAATGGTGCAATTTTAAATTGTGTATAAAGCACCTTAGCTTTTCTGAAAAAATATTACCAAGAAGCAGTGCAAGAGTTGCAGTGCTGCTATAATTGAATGTACCTTATATTCACTAGAGGCAAAAGTAGTCTTAGACTACTCTTGGTTACCAGCTGGGATATGTATAACAATCTAGAACATTAAGTGTACCATGAGAAAAAAGTATGCCTCTCAGGAAGGAAAGGATTTCTTATTTAATTAACAGTGTAAAACACCTCTTGACTGTGAGTTGCTGGTAGTACTAATGGTATTAAGAAGGTTCCCAAAATCTTTGACGATTACACCTAATTTGTGGTATGTGATGAACTTTCCAGCTTTGCAAAGATGTGTATTGATTTTTGACCAAAATTATATTTTTAATTGTATTGATTTATTACCAGGCCACATAATATATCAAACTTCTATAACTTTATAAATATTAAAAGGAATAGTCCTTCATACATTCACTGATTTTTTTGCTTAAATACAAATGGCTTTTTTAAAAGCACATCTTATCCACAAGTGTTTTGTAATGTCTTTAGAAATAATCAATGCATATTCACCTCTTGTTTAAAAGTAAAGTGCTATATATTGCAAATTATTACTAACAAAGAGGCAAATTTTATTTATTTATTTTTAAATTTATATCAATATTTTTTATTTTGGTATTGCAGGGTACAGTTAAGGGTTAGGTATACACATATGCTATGTTCAGGCACCCTTGTTGAAAAGGGGTGTTTCCCCACCCCCAGACAGATATTACTACCGTTAATCCCACTTCCCTTTCCCTCCCCCCATAGTTTCTCACCACTGTCAGTCCTTTTCTTATAGTATTACGATGGATGTTCAAGGTCCACTATATGAGTGAGAACATGTGATACTCAGATTGTTGTTTCTGTGAGAGGTCACTCAGTATTATAGACTCTAGTTCCATCCAGGTTGCTGCAAAATTCATGATTTTGTTCTTTTTTCTGGCTGCGTAGTATTCCATTGTGTATATGTACCACATTTTTTAATCCAGTCCTATTTTGATGGACAGCATGGTTGATTCCAGGTTCTTGCTATTGTGAACAATGCTGCGATAAACATACGTGTGCAGGTATCTATTTTATAGAGTGATTTGAGTTCCTCAGGGTATATTCCCAGTAGGGGGATTGCGGGGTCATTTGGCAGGTCGATATTTAGAGTTTTTAGGAATCGCCACACTGTTTTTCATGAGGTTGCACTAGTTTGCACTCCCACCAACAGTGTAGAAGTGTTCCCTTTTCACCACACCCGCTCCAGCAACTGTTATTTTTTGAGTTATTGATAATTGCCATTCTGACTGTAGTTAGGTGGTATCTCAGAGTGGTTTTGATTTGCAATTCCTTGATGATTAGTGAGGTTGAACATTTCTTCATGTGTCTGTTGGTTGCTCGGATGTCTTCCTTTGAGAAGGGTCTGTTCATATCTTTTGCCCACTTTATAATAGGGTTGTTTGTTTTTTTCTTTTCAGCACGTTTGAGTTCCTTGTAGATCCAAGATGTTAAGCCTTTGTC
>CAUYQG010026966.1:0-12835 GCA_963574415.1 Tarsius wallacei
CACCACTGGGGAGAGGAGAACCTATTCAGTAAATGGTGCTGGGAAAACTGGCTGACCACATGCAGAAGATTCAAAAAAGACTCCTATCTATCCCCACACACAAAAATTAACTCTAAATGAATCAGAGACCTAAATGTAAAACCTCAAACCATAAGAACCATAGAAAATGCAGGACATACCCTTACGGAAATTGGAACTGGCATCCAATTCCTGAACAAAACCCAAAACGCACGGGCCATAAGAGATAAGATAGACAAGTGGGACCTCATTAAACTGACAAGCTTCTGCAAAGCCAAAGAAACCATCAAGAGAGCAGGAAGACAGCCCACAGACTAGGAAAAAGTATTTGCCAACTCCATTTCTGACAAAGGCCTAACATCTTGGATCTACAAGGAACTCAAACATGCTGAAAAGAAAAAAACAAACAATCCCATTACAAAGTGGGTAAAAGACATGAACAGACACTTCACAAAAGAAGACATACGAGTGGCCAACAGTCACATGAAGAAATGTTCAACCTCACTAATCATCAAGGAGATGCAAATTAAAACTACACTGAGATACCACCTAACTCTAGTAAGAATGGCCATTATCAATAACTCAAAAAATAACAGATGCTGGAGAGGATGTGGTGAAAAAGGAACACTTCTGCACTGTTGGTAGGAGTGCAAACTAGTGCAACCTCTGTGGAAAGCAGTATGGCGATTCCTAAAAGCTCTAAATATCGACCTCCCATATGACCCCGCAATCTCCCTAGTGGGAATATACCCTGAAGAACTCAAATCACTCTATAAAAAAGATACCTGCACACGTATGTTTATTGCAGCACTGTTCACAATAGCAAGAACCTGGAACCAACCATGCTGTCCATCAAAAGAGGACTGGATTAAAAAAATGTGGCACATATACACAATGGAATACTACGCAGCCATAAAAAAGAACAAAATCATGAATTTCGTAGCAACCTGGATAGAACTAGAGTCTATAATACTGAGTGATCTTTCACAGCAACAAAGATCTAAGTATCACATGTTCTCACTCATAAGTGGACCTTGAACATCTATCATAATACTATAAGAAAAGGATCGACAGTGGTGGGAATCTATGCGGGGGGACAGGGAGGGCAAGGGCGGTAGGATTAATGGTAGTCAATATCTGTCTGGGAATGGGGGGACACCCCTTAACAACAAGGGTGTCTGACCGATGCATATTTGTATACCTAACGCTTAACTGTACCCCACAATTTTAAAATAAAAAATATGGTTTAAAATAAATAAATAAATAAAAATAAAAAATAAAAGCACTCATGTTTTGGAGTGTGTGTGTATTAGGTTCTAGCATTACTTACCTTAAATAATTCACAAGGCTATACTGTACTACTGAAACAATTTGATAAACGTGCTAAAAAAGAGGCCTTATTCGGCTTTAATATTTTTGGTACTTGCAGCTGTGAAAGGTTGGATAACAAGATAATTCTTCTGTCAAATAAAATTAATTCAGATTGTTAAAAAAAAAAAGAAACTTCGATTTTTGCCATCAAACTGGCAAAGGTTTAAAAATTATGCTATCCATAGTTAATTGCAGTTGCAAAGCCAAAAGCACTCTCACATGTTGCTGGTAAGAGGAAATGGGTAGCAATGTGTCAGAGGGAAAGTCAGCAGCGTCTATCAACACATTTGGAGATACTCACATCCTTTGCCCCAGAAAGCCCACACCTAGGGATGTCTTACTGCCATTACCGTCATTGCTGTTAGCTTCCATGACTGAGGGCACAGCATGTGCCAGGCACAGTGACTACATACATTACTCAAGTTACCTGCACAAAACCCCCACACAGTGCTTAGCACATTCTCATTTTACAAATAAAGATACTGAGGCTCAGAGAGATGCTTCATTCATTTTAGAATTTAAAATAGCTAATAGTTAAAATCGTTAATAAATTATTTTAAATAATTTATTGTCTTAAAATTATATTACAAAAGAATGATCCAAAGTGTTAAAATATATATGGAAATGTATAGCTGAAAAACTAGAAGAATATACACTGGAAGGTGAAGAGAAGTTATCTTTGTGGGGTAATAATGGATAATTAATATTTAGGTAAGTGTTTATTTTTCTTTTCCAAACTTCCTATAATGCAATAGTTTTATCATTAGAAAAACAGTTATAAAATAGAAACTTCTTAAGAGGTTACATAAAACACCAATAATAACTATGAATTTTGCTATTCATTTGTTACTTGAGAGGTTACCTGATTTCTCCTTAGAAATATACCACAAGCCGGGCTCGGTGGCTCAGCCTGTAATCCCGCGCTTTGGGAGGCTGAGGTGAGTGGCTTGCCTGAGCCCGTGGGTTCAAGACCTGCCTGGGCAAGCGAGACCTCATCTCTACAATAAATCAAAAAATTAGCCGGGCGTGGTAGCGCGCGCCTGTAGTTCCAGCTACTTGGAAGGCTGAGGCGGAAGGATCGTGGGAGCCCAGCAGGTCGAGGCTGCGGTGGCCAGGAGCGGCCACTGCACTCCAGTCTGGGCGACAGAGTGAGACTCCAACTCAAAAAAAAAAAAAGAAATATACCACAAATATTACTTGACTTATTGCAAAGCATACTAGAATTAATAAGAAGAAGAAACTAAACATCAAAAAAATCAAAATTCAATCACAGTAAACTAACAATTCTGTCAAGGTGACAAGAGACCTGGAGTAATGAAATTCACAACAGAATCAGCAGCACAATTTTTAAAACTGACTAATTTACAGTTTCAAGCTTAGCACCTCTCCCTCTACCCTGGGATGAGGACTGGCGACCACTTGGATAGGGGGTGGGCAGTAGGAGGAAGGCAGAGAGATGACCACTAGCCTGTAATAATCAGCCTGGACAGTACAACCTTAAGGAAACAATGCAAAACCTGCCTTAAACATTAGGACAGTAATGGTGTATATTTATAAATCTTTTCAACAATTTAATAGACATTGTCACCCACAGTTACTCATTCACCAAATATGCAAAACTGTCCTATTAGGGATATGTTTTTTAAAATTGTCTCATTTTATACATTTAAGAAAACTCCAAGGCTTAGAGAGTTATTATTTTGGGTTCTCAGTTTTGTTCTTTGAGATTTTTTTTTTTTTTTTAGAGTAATAGGGCCATTAATCACAGTCAGATTTTTTGGCTAAATTAGTCCAATAATCTTGCTGAATGCAGGTTAGCTACCTACCACCACAGTAAGGAAAAAGACATTTTACTTAAAATGTCTTCATTATCTGGTAATTGTCTTCATTATCTAGTAATTTCTATAGTTACTAATTGAAAGTGATACAGGTTTATCCAAACATCGACCATTTAAAATTTAACAACCTTTCAGTCTCAAATCTGAAATTTATCCCATACACGCATTGTTACAACCAAGGGAACCCTAACCCTAATCAAGGGAAGAAAAGTTTGCTCAACAGTTACTATCCGTAGCCTGGTTGACTACTGCCTGTTTCAAAATTCATTTTATTCAAATTTGAAGCCTCTAAAGATAAAACGTGTTTTCTGCTCCCCAGGAAATGACAATGATAATCTGACTTGACTGCTCTCAGAAGAGTATCTTCCCACTCTCATTCTCTCCATGGATCTGCCACCCCAGCCGTAGCTAGCCCCAGTCCTGTCTTTACCATTCCCACCCTCACTCACTCCTTTCCAGCCTGGTCACTTCCCCAAACTGCCCAGAGCACTCCAGGCACACGCTTGCCCTAGGGCCTTTGTATGTCTCCTAGAGTGCTCTTCCAGCACTCTTATTTCTTGAAGTTCCTTATTCACACAGTGAATCACCTGCTCCTTGTGGCCTTCCCTGGACGCTGTATCTAAAAGCGCAACTCTCCTTTCCGGCTCCTGCTTTCCTTTTTTCTCCTTAGCATGTATCGCTCCCTAATGCACCTTAAATAATTACTCATTCATTCCGTGTCTTCCTATTTACCCCTAAGGACTAGAAGCTCCACTAGGCTCATATGTCTATGCTGTCACTAAAGTTTCCCCAGCACCTAAAATAACACCCGGCCTGCAGTAAGCCCTCTGTACAATATCTGATGAACATACAGGGGGTGCCAAAAAATGTAAACACACTTTAAGCGATGTTATCTATGTATTACTTTTCGAAGTTGAATTAAATTACAGTAGCAATGTGTAGTATGATGTTCACTCAACCATGCTTCCACCATTTTCTCTGTCTTGCCTGTCACATGACATCAGCATTCATTTAATTAATGCCATCTTTTGAGTGAACGCCATACTTAAAATGTGTATATATATATATATATATATATATTTTGGCACTCTCTGAATATTGAATTTTCAGTTTGGCTGTATTCTAGTAGCAAGCAACACTGCTAGAGTATATAATTTCTTATCTACTTCACTGGCTTGTGCATGACTCTAAACATTATTTTCCTCCCTATAGATAAAGAAAACTAAACATTCTATCATGTAACACACTTCAGCCTACAAATTTCCCCACTGAAGCCTCTTAGGCTTATAAAAGTTAAGGACATGCTTACAGCCACATAATTATCTTGAGACAATGGTGAGAACTAAAATCTCGTGGAAAGGACAGAGACTGGTGAGTACAAACCAAAAGTCCTCTCTGCTCTCAGAGATGGGGCATGACTTGTCCTTGCTTCAGAAACCAGGTCGGATGCCTCTTACCATCACATACTGGTGTGTGGGCCCAATACACGCAACTTAAGATTCAAAACTCATGGTACCACCCTACATTTTAAATCAGGTAACATCCAGGAGGCTGAGGCAAGAGGATAGCTTGAGCCCAGGAGTTCGAGGCTATCATGCGCTATGGCTATGATCATACCTGTGAATGGCCACTGAACTCCAGCCTGGGCAACATAGAAAGACTCTGTCTCTAAAACTAATAATCATAAAATAAAATAAAGAAATAGGTAACATGTATAAATTCACTTTGAAATCTGTTTTTTCTTTTTTTCTTGCTCAAACACAAAGACCCGAGAAGAGCAGAACAGCTGCAGAAGATGGGCATTGCAGCTCACCTCATCATGAAGCAGTTCCAGTGGTTCTATCGTGTACACATAGGTGTTATCTTCAAACATGCCACTAGGATGGAAGAAACCACATGAGGAGAGACTTAAACACAGCAATGGCAAAATACAGCAAGCGAGCTTTGTTATTGTCTTTAAAACAAAGAGTGTATCTAAACGAATCCCTTGATGCTGTCCCAAATCAAATTCACACATCTGTATGGTGCCCACCATGGTCCCATTTTTCTAACAGATAGCATGAGGGTTGCAAAAACAACAGAAGTGTACACCAAGAGCATACATGTTTTGCCTGATGTAATTAATTCTTGAAATTAAATAGACAGATTAGAAGATTAATCTGGGATAGTACTATTCACACAGTAGGAAAATCTCAAGTTACTATTCCAGAATCATGTACAACTAGTACAAATTTCTAGTTATGCATATTCAATATGTCTATAAGAAAACAGAAGGGCCCTTCACATAGAAGAATACTCTAAAACCATCCGATTCTGTTTATGTCTGTAAACTGTGAATTTCCATTAGGCAGTGTGACTCTGTGTCATACAAATCACATATAGTTTTGAGAGGCACAGGATTTTTTATAAAAGGGTAAAAAGACTTTCCAGATATTTTGTCATCATGTGGTCAAAACTGGATCTCAACATGAGGTACAGCTGTGCACGAGTCTAAAGGCACCTCCACACGGCTCTGTCTGAGCCGGCTGTTGGTCAGGCACCAGCTCCCCGTCTCCCCACCTGACCTGGCTAGCTCCTCCTCATCCACAGGTCTACCTGGAGTCTAACTGACATGACCTCTGGAGTGTACTTCTGGGAACCATTCCTGGATGAGGACTATCCACTGCATACACTCCTGTCCTTCCCCTCTGCGGAGCCCGCCAAAATGGTGATTAAATTTTAATCTATGTCATTATTTGTTTATCTCTGAATCTCCTGCAAACACCAGGTTTTAAGAAGACAGAGCCTCTTGTGCACCACTCCACACCCAGCCCCTAACACGGGACTGGCACTGCAAGCCACTAAAATAAACATCTGCACAGAGAACCCAGGAAGGAGCCTGGAGGGAGGACCCAACAAAACCCCACATACTGAAGTCCATTGCAGGTTGACAGGGCCACCCTGGAGTCCTGGACATTGCGGATGCTCCCGTGGTAGTAGCAGTGCTCTCCGCCCTGAAATGCAGAAGGGTCCTTTGATTAGTTACATACCAGACATCATGACTCACTCTGTAGGCATCATAACTCACTCTGGATGCTTCCATCAAGCAAAAGGAAACACAAGGACGGGAATGTGTGTTACCATGCCCACAACCCCAGGGATGCCTCCCTATTACATCACAAACAGGACTAGGCTGTCTTTCAACTTCTCTAAAACCAGCATGTGCCTAGTAAATTTAACAAAGGAGAAAGGGCCATACAAAGGAAGACACCAATGGACCAGCTGCCACATAGATCTGTTTCCTAAGGACATCTACAGGAGCAGACACTTCCCAGGTGCTGTCATGGGCTGAAGGTGCCCACCGACCACGTAGAGACTCTAAGCTATCCAAAAGCTCATTAGCTTTCTTGCCATTTAAAATTAGTTTTTAAAGAGTTCTCAGAAACAACATATGAACTTAGTATGCAAAGTTATCAAATACTACACAAACTACAAGTTTTATTAAACAAAAAACAAACCAAAAACCCCAGCAGTTTCCTTTCTTCCTCCCTCCCTATCTCTGAGGCAACCACTTTTACCTCCTTAAGTTGTTTCTTCTGGCATTGACCTATGCATTTGGGAATGGAACACTTATTCTGCTATGTCCTGATTGATCCCATTTTAAAAATTATCTTCCTAATATAGAGTCTTGGAGCCCCTCTTACCCCTCAGTACATTCCAGGACACATCAGCAATCTCTAGCTGCACTGACATGTAGTGTTTACAGTCTGCACATACTGCCCTCAGCTGTGCCGCCATAATTACATTTCCTTGCTTGCCTCATTTTTTACTTTTTGAGAACTTCTGCCTCACTTCCTTGCTCCTTTGTCTTTCTGTGCAGGACCCACGAACCCCTATCGTCTGAGAGGACTCCAGGATGCCCCTCTACGCAGCTGAACACATCGGGGAACGTAGCACATCCACTCCACTCTGGCAACACCTGTCCTGCTCCCCCCAACCTCAGGCTCTGGCTGGCCTCACCACCTCCTCCACTACACATGGTGGTGACAGGACTTGGCTGTGCTGCCTTGGTGCCCTTCAACTCCCTTCATGCAGATCAGAGACCTGGGTCCCCATGGGTGGTGCGCCCGCCTTCCTGGAGGCACATGCCCTCTGAGGTTTTCCTGAAAAGCATTCCTGAAAGATGCATCTGGTGGGAGAGTCCACATGTGATATCCCTCTCAAGGCTCACAGGAGATGTGTGATGTAAGTGGCAGAGACTAGACAGGACACCTTTCCCCAGGCGCTCCAGGGCACAGAGCAGACTCCTGGTTCTAATGTGCTGCTGACACACAGTGTCCTGATGGCAGGTTTCTATAAAGTCTGTTTCCCCTTTCAAGAAGATACAAGGAAGGTCTATGCAGACCCCTTTGCATGAACCCTCGCGAGGAACCACACAGGATTCTTCACGAGCCCTCATGAGGAGCCTGGTGGGGTCACCCACAAGCCCTCCCAAAGGGCCTCACAGGGCCTCTGCCCCTGTCCCAGTGCTCTGTGGTACTTTTTCTCAGGAAAGCCATGCTCATTAGTCCTGGGAGGCAGCTTCTAATGCTGCTTGGAAATTCCTTCCTTTCCGTTTTTCTCCACAAGCTGCACTCCTCTGTGAGACAAGGGACAGGACGGACCCCGGGCTGTACAGGGTGGGCATCAGAGGGAATAACTACCCTCCCTGTGGATGGCCAGCCCACCTTCCTGTTTCCAAATGCCGCCAGTTCCAGGGACAAGTGACACGAGTGGGCTTGCTTTTTCTTGGTTTCCCCCAGAAGAACTTGACTGAGCAGAAGAGCTAAAAGTTGGGAGGCACCCCATCTGCCTGCATTCCATGACCTGAAATTTTATGCACACCTCTCACCTGCTGAGCCTTTTCTCTTGTGTTTGTCTTGGTGGGCTCACATCCTTTTTATTCCCTAAGGGTTATTTAGGTGACTTATTGGGAGGGAATATATACATACATTTATATAGCTGTTTCTCTGCATATGTGGGGGTGAGTTCCAGGACCCCCATGCATACCCAAATCCATGCATACTCAAGTCCCATGGTGGGCCCTGAAGGTCCCGCATATATGGAAAGTCATCCCTCTGTATACATAGGTTTCCCATACCTTGAATACTATGTTTGGTTGAAAAAAATCCACATATAAATGGACCTGCACTGTTCAAACCCATGTTGTTCAAAGGTCAAAAAACAAAAACAAACTTGTATATAAACATAGACTTGTATATAGTATGTCAAGTTCTATTTGCATATTCAGCTCCAGAACTTATAAAAACAAATGAAATCACACATCTCAGCAATTTGAGAATCTAGATTATTAATATTCTGCAATTAAATTCCCGACTCTTCACATGATTCTAAAAGCAACCACAGGTAACTAAATTCCATCAAGTTGATTATTTGGCACTTGTATCACACCAAAAGGCTGGCTAAATCAAGAGACTGTTGGGAGCAAGTGCAGAGCAAACACTGTCATATTTACTTGACCTTTCTAAGAAAAGCTATTTCTAAATTTTCCTAAAAATAGTCTTCTTTTCCCCATAAAATATTTCCAAGCTCTTTCTTAGATCTAAAGTTCACTCACTCCCAATGAAGTCTGAAGGCTGATGCTCGCTCCCTGTCAAGGTCATTGTCACCTGTCTGAATTGAGACATGGTGTCAACTAAAGGGGCCTGACTCATTCCTGTGTCCCAGAATGTGCAGCATTGTGTTTTCTGAACCTTAAATGAGACTTAAGGCAGCATCATAAGCAAGCTTTACTATCTAAATGATGTGGTTATATCAAGAATTCTAAACAATTTCCAATTTAGTATTAACAGCATTAGAGCATATTCTGAGTTTTTTCTTACTAAATTCATTCCAATTTAAGTATTATAAACAAATACTCTTTATCCACTGCAACTCTTCAGACCACTGCAAAGCAATATCCTGAGGTATTTCACAGAAAATAAATTCCAAAAGAGAAGAGGCAGCCCTCCTGGGAAGCCAGCATGCCACCTCCAGATGGCACCAACAGTGACTGTAGAAATTGGCTGCAAGAGTCTAGCTGTCCTCAACAGTTGCCACCTCACATGACCACCACCACCACGCGCAGAAGGAGACAGGCACAAAGGACCAAAGGCCCTTCCAGATACTGCAAAGACTTGGCTGAGTCCCACATCCTCAGGCTCTCTGGATGGAGCTTCTTTCTCTAGCTGGGAAGGCCTTGGACAACTGAAGGACCAGCCTATGCTGACCACCTCAAGCAGGTCACAGACCTGGGACATGGAACACTGTAGGAAGGGAACCTACAAAGGGTTCATTTGGCACATGACACAAGTCTCTGTGTGCCCCACAGATATCAGCACCTTCAGATCCAGAACTGTCAACCACAAGGCAGCATCTGAGAAGGAAAGTTATTGGCTTATCAGTAACTCGTGTGTCAATAACTTGTGTGTCAGCATGCAGGCTTCTCACCTTTCTTGTCTGCCACAAACACGCAGCTAGACACGCACAACAGCAACTCTGCTCCACAAGACTGCCAAGCTCACAACTCTTCTGGAACTCCCAGGCACACTGAAGCCCTGTGCTTTCTTTTTTATTTTTATTTTTTATTTTTTTGAGTCAGGGTCTCTGTCACCCAGGCTGGAGTGCAGTGGCACAATCACAGCTCACTATAGGCTCAATCTCCAGGGCTTAGGCGATCCTTCTGCCTCACCCTCCAGAGTAGCTGGAACTACAGACACGTACCACCACCACGCCTGACCTATTATTATTTTTATTTTTAATTTTTTTTTTTTTTGTAGAGACAGGGTCTCACTATGTTACCCAGGCTGTTCTCAAAGTCCTGGCCTCAAGCGATCCTCCCACCTCAGCCTCTCAAAGTGCTGGGATTATAGGCGTGAGACACTACATCTTTTAAAATACTTCCCAATCAGATATGGCTGAGGGTAACACTTTGTGAGACTAGTGACAACAACTTGGAGGGAATAAAAGATTTGGTTCCCTGGTACTACTAATCTAATAACAGGAACTGTTTTATTCTACTCACTTTAATGGAAAGAGAACCGATTATTTCTATTTCACTTATTTAATTGCCCCAGCTTTGTGCTTATTTATCTCATCTGCTCATGATGTCCCATCAGCCTCATCATTGCTTAAGAAATTCCTAAAAAATAAAAAAGTAAAAAAAGAAATTCCTATGAATCTGGACATTCTTAGTGACCAAGCACTGATAGCTTCAATCAACGCCTGAAGGTCTGGATGAACACTGGAAAAAAAACTATACAGGACATAGCTGGGAAATGTGTGTATTATGATATCTAGGTTCTGAATATAATAATAAGAACTATGACACTACACTCAAGTGATTATATGCATATCTTTAAATACTTCAAACTTATCAACTGGCAGGTGTGCCATTCTATTTTAAAAATCAGTGGGCTGGTAGCAAAAAAAGAAATTTTAAAAAGATATCCATACTTGGACACATGTACCTGCATTGGAATACTGCAGAATAAAGAAATGAAAAAAATAATTTCAGAGAATCAGGGAACCTGAGACCCCAACACCAGTTTAATTATTTTCCTTCATGATAGTCAATGAAAAAAAATGTTCTTGCAGTGGCTTAATTAATAAAGTATTAGAACAGTTGGGCTGTCCCAATGCTATGTCAATTTTAATGGTTCATGTAAATTATACTATTCCAACTTAAAGTAGCTTTGTGAGGAGCTGGCGTCATCAGTGATCCTAATTTCACAGACATTTATTAATCCCCATGCTTCTTCATATTCCATGACATACTCAGAATCCTGTTGGGAACTACAAAATTTTCAATGATTAACAATAAAAATTTCAACTTGAAACTCAAAAATTAAATAACTGATAATCTTGTATCTGATACAAGTAGTTTAGTGAGGATAGTTTTGTTTTTCCTGTTATTACTTAAATTGTTTATTAATTATGCAGTGGCAAGAAACTTTTATTTTTTTAACTGGCTATTAGTTCAAAGACTAGGGAAAAATTTCTAGTGCGCATATAAGTAAAAGAGTCATTTGAATTTAGCATAGGAGTGGATATGAAAACTTTAAATTATCTAACTTTTTGGTTAGAAACAGGGCATACAAATATACATTTTTAAGTCCAATTATGGCAAGTTGAGAGGTAGTGAAAAAGGAAAAGAGATGAAGAAAAATAGTCTGAGAATATTCATGAAATATTTCTAAAGGAAGAGAGAATGGGGGGAAAGGAAAAGAAAGAAAAAAACAGAAGGGAAGACAGGCAACCCTGTGTGTGAAAACACTCCAGTTCCAACATAGGCCCAGTCAGACACTGAAGAGCACATCAGGGCCCCTCTCGTCACACACGAGACAGGTTTCCAGAGTACTCACTCCCCAGATCTCCTCAGTCTGCACAGACCCATCCCCATTCAGAAGCCACACCCACAGAGGTCCACAGAGGACCACGGAGGCCCACTCCACGCTACACAATCCCTGCTTTCCTGCTGCCAGCTGCCTTCCAAGAAGTAGCCTGATCTCAAATCCTGATGATGATCTGATAGGGAAAATACAAAGAACATCCTAAATGACAGACATGGTGGCACTGACGAAGAAAAGAACAAAAGAAGATAGATAATCTAGACCCACAGGGTAGAGATTTTTATCTCATTGGTATATATCCAGTATCTGAGATAGTAACTATTGTCTAGACAAGATCAGAGAAAAGCAAAATCAATGTATTTTGTGCTTTTGGGGTTTTTATAAATTGCATATTATCTAAAAATATACAACATATTATTTAAATGCATATATAGTGAAATAGTTACTAGGGTCAACTCACTTAACATGTTTTATTAACTGGCTTATGTCCTATATCACTGATCGCTAAATTTTAACCCAATATTATTCATGTCTAGACTTATATCCTATGTCATTCATCCCCTAGACTTGCAGCCTATATAACTCACCTCTAGAATTACATCCTCCATCATCACTCATCTCTAGGCTTACATCCTACGTCATTCATCTCTGGACTTACATCCTCTATCACTCATCTCTAGACTTATATCCCATATCATCCATCTCTTGACTTACTCATTCTACATCATGCATCTCTAGACTTACATCCTATGTCACTCATCTCTAGACTTATATCCTATGTCACTCATGTCTAGAATTACATCCTGCATCACTCATCTTTAGACTTACATCCTACATCATTCAACTCTAGGCTTACATACTACATCACTCATCTCTAGATATACATCCTATGTCACTCATCTCTAGACTTATATCCCACATCACTCATCTCTAGAATTATATCCTGCATCACTCATCTCTAGACTTACATCCTACATCATTCATCTCTAGGCTTACATCCCACACCACTCATCTCTTGGACTTATTCATCCTACATCATACATCTCCAGACTTACATCCTATACCACTCATCTACATCACTCATCTATAGGCTTATATCCTACATCACTCATCTCTAGAATGACATCCTGCATCACTCATCTCTAGACTTATATTCTACATCATTCATCTCTTGACTTATTCATCCTACATCACTCATCTCTAGATACACATCCTATGTCACTCATCTCTAGACTTATA
>CAUYQG010026969.1:0-12420 GCA_963574415.1 Tarsius wallacei
TCAGGATGCTTCCAGCATGCACTCAGAAGGAAGTGGGAAACACGTTATTTAAAACTTGAGGGAAGCCGGGCTCGGTGGCTCAGCCTGTAATCCGCGCCTTTGGGAGGCTGAGGTGAGTGGATTGCCTGAGCCCGCGGGTTCGAGACCCGCCTGGGCAAGCGAGACCTCATCTCTACAATAAATCAAAAAATTAGTCAGGCGTGGTAGTGCGCGCCTGTAGTTCCAGCTACTTGGAAGGCTGAGCAGCTGGATCCTTTGCCGGAGGATCGCCGGAGCCCAGCAGGTCGAGGCTGTGGTGGCCGGGAGCAGCCACTGCACTCCAGTCTGGGCGACAGAGCAAGACTCCAACTCAAAAAAAAAAATAAAATAAAAAAACTTGGGGGAGATGATTCTTGTTGCACAGTGACAGAAAACTTAGCAGAATGTGTTCTGTAGTTATGTGGAAAGCAGAATTTGTAAGCACTGAATGTAAGTGTTTTTCTTGGGAGATTTCCAAGCAAAATATTGAAGGTGCAGCCTTGTTTTTTCATAATGCCTTTAGCAAAATATGCAAGGAGAGGTATGCACGGAAAGAAAACCTGCTCAACAAAAAAGAACCAGGGCTTGATGATTTGGGAACTTCTCAGCCTACCCAGATGGCAAAGATGCTAAAAGTTAAGAGATTCCCTGTCAGAAAAGGGCATGCCAGAGAAAAACTCAAGCGTGTGGCTGTACAACTTTTTGCTAATTCATCAGAAAGATCATAGTGTTAAGTCACAAAAAGGGCTCTTCAAAGAGATTAGGGGTCGTCTTTGCAGTAACCCAAATTAGAAATTATCTCAGAAATGTCTGTGAGCAAGCCCTTAGCCTAATGTAGAGAATCCTTGTGACATACATGAGAGATACACACAGTCCTTGAGAAAGTTATGCCGACAGAAACACTGCCAGCTTGGACTGATAGGGAAAGAGAGAACACATAATGAAAGAAGGTACTCTGTCTTTCCAAATTCTACAGCCAAGAAATAGACTGAAGCTAATCAGTTGCAAAACAACAAAATGCTACCTTTCATTTTTTTAACAGAAGGAAAGATGGTCCTGAGGACAAAACTGCAGGCCTAGAAGTTAGAGGTGTAAAACAGAGGATTCTTCCTAGGGCTTAAGGCCACATGGAATTCTTCCAGCTGTGTTTATAACTCTCTTGGCACTGGTAATTCAGATTCACCTTCTGTTTTCTTCTATTTGAATCGGAATGCCTGTAACTTTTGTCCTATGCCTATCCCACCATTACACTCTGGAAGCAATAACTTGTCTCTTTAGTTTCACAGGCCTGCAGTGGGAAAGGAATTGGGTCTCAGGAGGGATCCTAGTCACATCATCCTCCATACTGAATTTGGATAATTTAGAGGCACTCATGATATTTAGATGAGGTTTTGGATTTTGAGTGGATGAGCTGTCCAAAACAGCAGCCACCAGTCATCTGTGGCTACTGAGCACTTGAAATGTGGCTGTTGTGACTGAGGAACTAGATGTTTAATTTTATTTAATTTTAACTGACTGTTGAAGTCTAAGCTGCTACATGTGGCTAGGATGTACTGTGTTGATCAACGCACCTCTATAACTTTTTAAAAATCTCTACCCAGGAGCATATAAGCCCCTTGTGGGTAGTTACTTTTGTCTATTTTTTTCACTGTGATTTTTCCAAGCATACAAGACTGGCTCATCATATGCCCTCAATAAATACCTTCTGAATGAATGAATAAATGCCTACTCTACCATACTGAAAGTTTGTCATTTTTTGTGGTTACTCAGATCTGTGGCCTCCTTCTTGTGTTTAGTAAGCTCTCTACTGTATGTGACTCGGTAGATGCCAGACACTCCCTTTCCCAGCCTCCCTTGCAGCTAGCATGCAGGCACCTGATAGACTCAGCCCATCAGACATGCCTATGCCCAACTGCATATCAAGAGCTAGTGCATGAAGCAGCAGAAACAGGGCAGGTGGCAGCAGCAGATGCAGCCAGCCCCCATGGCAACCACAGCCTCCCAGAATCCGTCTGGTTGTGTGTCTGGGGGACAGTGATGTCAGCACTCAAGGCCTCTGAGTGCATGGGCTCCTCACCATTGCCTCAGCAATACCTGCCTTCCTTGAGTCACCCCCAGGTGACTTCTGTCACTTGCACCTTAAAACGCTGACCAACACTCCCGCCCACCTCTCCTTGGGAGAAGGCAACTCAGCTCTGCTTCAAAGCCACACTGTAAACCAAAGCTAACAATGCCGAGAGCACTGGCCACATCACACACCACAAGCTAATCACTCTGATGGCTTCAGAATTTCCCCAGTAACCTTGAAACACACTCCACACGGTCGTTTTACAAGGCCGATTAATCTAATTGATTTCCAGAATTAGGATCTTGGAGAACCCAGTTATTTTAAAATCAATCTTCATCAGGAGTTGATAATATCTCATCCATGCTGAGATAGCTATTGGAGCCCAGGAGGGATTTCAGCCAAGCCTCTGTTTGAAATTGTCATGGAGTCTGCTCCGACTTTAAATGTTCCCCATGGCTCCGCAACACACACAAACACTTGCGCCACCATCAGAAGAACATGTGTGCAGGCTGAGAGCCACTCTCAGTCGACCAGCCACCTGGTCACCCCCTCTCCACACCAAAGGATCATTCTCATCACCGCCATCAAGAGCTTTTATCAGGACATGTTTCCTGTTGAAATAGGTTCAGCACATATCATAAACCCAATTAAAAGGCAATGCTGATTTCTCGAAGTGCCAGAGTCCAATATCTGCAATTTTGCTTGACATTTCAGGCTTTGTGAATTGCCTTTGTGCACACATTCCAAGTCCCCCACACCTAGCCTGTGATCAAGAGCATTTACAAACCTCCTAAGTATGTCCTCACCCTCCTCTTCGATTTTCTCCCACCCTGAAGAATACTTCATTCCCTCGCCCAATTTTCTTTTAGCGGCAAGACAAGAACAATTCTGAAGCTCCTCCCAGTGTACCCTCTTACAAGCTCATGGCAACACAAACTTTTACAACCCTCAGAAAGTATAATTTATTTGATATGCTTTACCCCCTCAGCATCATCATGAGGGCATGGGAAGGATTGTTAAATGACTCGCTCAAGGTCCCCATGCCAGGCCTTCTCTATCAAGGTCTCCAGGCAGAAAGGGAGGGAGGAGGCTGTGTTGGGAGGCTGGGAGGGCATGGCACAGGCTTCACAACTCTGTCTCCTGCTACCCTATGCCTGCTCCACTGCCTGCCACCCCAACCTCCCCAATCCAGGAGGGCCTCAGTGAACTCAGATTCCCAGGGGAAGCCTCTTCTGATAAAGCACTGATCTCAGGCCTGGGTGTGAGCCAGCAACTCGGAGCGCAGCCATGGAAGACACGGATGGCTATTAGAAACTTAAGGAAAGAACCTCTGTCTTTGCCATCATTCATTTATGCATTCAGTGAGCTTGCCCAATGCCTACTCCATACTGCATCTTGTAGATTCAGAGACAGACACAACATGGTCCATTCCCTAAAGCCCCGCCCCCTAAACATTAATGTGCATCTGACTCACCTGGGGACATTGTTGAAAGGTGGGTCTGATCAGTGAGTCTGGGCCAGGGCTTGAAGCTCTGCTTTCCTAGGAAACTTGCAGCTGATGCAAATGTTGTATTCCACACCTGAGTCCAATGGCCTAAAGGAACTTGTAGTCTAGAATGACGGCTCTCATCTGCAGG
The DNA here is from genome assembly GCA_963574415.1 of Tarsius wallacei. Lineage (NCBI taxonomy): Eukaryota > Metazoa > Chordata > Mammalia > Primates > Tarsiidae > Tarsius > Tarsius wallacei. Next base: position 3,724 of record CAUYQG010026969.1, read on the forward strand.
TGATTTTGCTCCCCAAGAATTTTTGGAACGTCTGGAGACATTTTAGGTTGTCACAACCAGAGGAAAAGAGTATTACTGGAAGGTAGTGGAGAGCATCATTGTTCCATGTTAAAAGGTCCTTGAGATATAAACAGCGAGCTAAAGAAATAAACTGGCTCTCTCTTCCCCATTTCTGGGTTGTGAGCTCCCAGTCTTCTCATCCAGACTTCAAGGATTTATTACAACATGAACAAACAGTAATCAGCATTGACCATGGAAGCCCAGCCTCAATTTCCTAGGATTTAACAATGTGAAGTGCCCCTCTTCCCTTCAAGATAAGTGCTCTTTTCCTTCCCTGCCTCTTTGAGCTGCAGCCCATCCCAGAGAGCCTGCAGTGTGCTGAGGGACAGCTCCAAGCCCCCTCAGAGTAAGCCCCAAAGTGCCCACTCCCCCCTCCTGGACCCCCCGGGCTGGGCTTTTAAAGGGGGCATCCCTGAGAGCAGTGGTTCTCAACTAGGGACAGTCCCCCACCAAGGGACATTTGGCAATGTTTGGGGGAATTTTTGGTTGGAGTGCTTGTGTCTGGCTGTGAATGGGTTGGGGGTGCTATTGGCCTCTGGTGTGTGGAAGCCAAGGCTGCTGCTGAACATCCTACAACACACAGAACAGCCTCCAGAACACAGAACTTTCTAACCAAAATGTCCATCGTGTGGATGTTAAGAAACCCTGTTCAGAGAGGAATACCACCCACTTAACACTGATATTACAGTGGAGCTTGGAGACTTTGTAGGGTAGTGTTTGAATCCATGCCTTGTAGCTAAGAAGTGACCCGGGTTTCTATCCTGCCTCCCCCTCTTAATAGTGGCATGACCAGTTCGTGACCCGCCTGGGCAACTTGGCGAGACCTCATCTCTACAATAAATATTAAAAAAAAAATTAGCCAGGCGTGGTAGCGCGCGCCTGTAGTTCCAGCTACTTGGAAGGCTGAGGCGGAAGGATCGCCGGAGCCCAGCAGGTCGAGGCTGCGGTGGCCGGGAGCGGCCACTGCACTCCAGTCTGGGCGAGAGTGAGACTCCAACTCAAAACAAACAAACAACCAAACAAAAACTGGTGGCATGACCTTCAAGTCACTTCACAGCTCTGAGCCTGACGTCCTGGTCCTTAAAGTGAGATTCTGTGTGGATTTCTGTATTGTCTTTTCTAAGTCTGCGAAAAATGATGTTGGGCAAAGAAAACATGGCGCGTATAAACAATGAAGGGAGAGAAAGAGGAGAGGCAGGAGAGAGAGAGGAGGGAGAGGAAAGAGGAGGATGGCAGGGTGGGAGGGAGGAGGGGCGGGAGGGAGGGAGGAGAGATGGGGGAAGGAGGAGGGACAGAAGGGATAGGAGGGAGGAGGGAGGGAGGAGAGACAGGGAGGAGGGCCAGGAGGGAGGAGGGCTAGGATAGAGGGAGGAGGGATAGAAGGGAGAAAGGAGAGAGAGGAGGGGAGGAGGAGGGACAGGAGGGAGGAGGGACAGGAGGGAGGAGGGAGGGAGAAGGAGCAGGAAGGAGGGAGGAGGGGCAGGAGGGAGGGAGGAGGGCCAGGCTGGTGAGGTGAGAGAGGGCCCACTAGAAGCTCATACGTCCCCTGCACGCAATTTACTCATGTAGGAAATCCTCCCATGGACCCCCAAACTCAAATAATAACATAAAATAGTAAAAGTGTGATTCCAGAGGCTCACCCCACAGGGTCGAGAAGAGCAGGGATCGAGAGCAATGCCGGGCACGGCAGAAACCACCAATAAACGGCGGACAGCAGCATCATCACCATCATCATATTACCTTGGGAGGCTGCTATGCTGCACCTTGGACCGCCAGAACATGGCTCCTATGACTATGCTCAAGAATCACAGCTCTCAGGCTCAAAGGAAGCATTCGTCTGCCAGGCCTACCATGACAAAGTGTCACAGACCAGGGCCTAAGCCTCGGGAACAGATTGCCTCACAGCCCTGGAAGTTAGGCATCTGACATGCAGCCGTCTGCAGGCTCCGTTCCTTCTGAAGCTGTGAAGAGTCTGCTCGTGCCTGCCTCCTGGCTCCCGGGTTTGTTGGCAATCTGTGGTCTCCAGTCCCTACATGGTGTTCCTTCCCCGTGTCTCTGAGTCCAGATTCTCCTTTTATAAAAACACCAGTCATACTGGAGCAGGGTCGACCCCACCCCAGTCTGACCTCATCTCAACTAGTCACATCTGAACAACCCCATGTCCCCCAATTCTAAGGTACTGGGAGACAAGACTCCAACCTATGAACTTGGGAGGGGATGCAATTCAGCCCTTAGCAAAGCCACACACCCTCAGGCAGGTAGGTCACGGTCAACCCCATTTTATAGAAGGGACAAATGAGGTGGAGAAAGGTGAAGCACTTTGTACACAGTTGCACAGCCTGAGAGTCCTTGACCCACGTGGCCGTGCTAAGGAGGAGGACCCTAAGGGGGCTGACGGGAGAGAAAGAGGATCTTGGCCCCAGGAAGAGATCCACAGAGGAAGAGAGGAAGAGAGGGAGAGAGGGAGGGAAGGAGGGAGCTGGTGGGTATTCTGCTACATGCAACTAGATGAGAATCAAGTTTCAGGGTAACAGAAAGTTAGAGAATTGGGGACCAGGCAGGGAGAAGCCAAAAAAATAGGGAGCTGTTGGAGGAATATGCAGGACCACAAACTCCTCTGACTTGTGAAGTAAGGGCCATACAAGCAACCCCAGTGCCAAGCAGAGAGCCTCACAACAAATGTGCAACCAACAGTCACGGGAGGAAGAGGTCACTTGGGTGGGCTTCTTGTTCCACACCTGCCATATTCCACACCCTGGCCCTACTGTGTCAGACTCTCTAGGGTGGGGCCCAGAAATCTGCATTTCCTATGCTCCCCCAGGGAAGATGGATGGACACTGTGGCCTCAACACCCCGGAGAGAGGACCTTCTCTGAGGATGGCCACCAAGGAAGCTCAGGCGAACATCTTAAGCTGGAGAGCTGGAAGACCCAGAAGTGCAGCCCTGGGCACATCTACGGTATTCAGACACTTGGAAATCATGTATTATTTCATCAGAAACAGGCCCTCTAGGATGGTTAAATCCACACCGTAAATAGGTGTGTCGAAGCTCAGCACTGGTTAGTGGTGTGTGATGAGGGTGCAGTTAGATGTTCCGAGGGGCTGCTTAAACATCCTGACAGGCAATTCAGAGTGATATGATTTCCCATAAAGGGAGAAGTCGCTGTGAGTGCTCTCCAGGGAGCCTCCGCGTCTTACAATTAAGCTGATACCTAATATTGTCTCAGAACAACCCACTTTGTTACCTGGGGCATCCAAGATGAAACGCAAAGGACCATGGTAAGGGGCTATCACTCAGGGGACCTCCCAAATCTCCATTGACTGCAAATGACAAGGACTCCAGACGAGACCAGGAGCTACTTAGAGGGTCCAAATCTCCCACAGCTGTCTCACCAGTCTCTTGCTCTGGCATAAGGCCCAAGAACTGCTGCCCTGATCTGCCCATCAATGGGAAAAAGGGAAGAAGGAAAGGTGACACTAATGATGCACATGTCAGCCAGAGGCAACACAAGCTGCTGTAACTATACACAGAGTGGTGTGAGCATAATAGGAATTGAAGTCTGCTCATATAAAGTCCAAAACAATTGTTCTAAGTCGGAGAGAAGCGTTTCTCCGGCAAGGATTCAGGGGTCTGAACTCTCTCCATCTTCCTTCTCAACATGTAGCTTCTCGGGTTGCCATACTGCATGAGGCCAGCAGAAAGGAAACAGCATGAAGGGGGCACTGCATGGGAGGACTCTAGGGACTAGGGACCCCATTTCCCAGTGTCCCTTGCAGGTAGGGTGGTCATGTGACTGGGTCCTGGCCAATAGGCTGTGAGCAAAAGCATTGGTGTCCAATTTTGGACCAAAGAGGAACAGGGTGGACAGGGAGCCTGGCTCTCCCACCTCTCATACCTGCGCTAACCCAGATCATCGCAAGGGAACTGAGGGACAAAGATGATGACAATAATGACAATAGTAGCAATCAGGATGCTATGACAATACTAATAGTGCTAAGTGGACATATCCCAGGTCCTCACCCAGCATCCATTCGCCTGATTTGGGAGGGTCCTTCCTCCCCCTTTTTCTGGCAATTTGGTTCCAGTGGGGTTGTGTCCCCTTGAATCCAGAAGATGAAGCCACGTGACCCAGGCTGAAACAAAGAACCTTGTTGTTACCCTGACGCAAATGGTTCAGAAACAGGCATGTGACCTAAACCAAGCTCATCGGAAAGCACAAGCCTCACCTTGGTGCTTTTGTCTGCCCTGCTGTCATGTGGGCATGAAAACACGGGTCTGGCATGCCCGGGGCCCACCAAGGGCCCTGATCCATATAGTACAGAGTGCCAGGAATCACGGGGAAGAGGAAGGAAGCACCTAGTCCAGCCAAGCCTCAAGCCTTAATGTTCCACTGTCCTTTCCAATAAATGGGCCACCTAATTCTTTTCAAAAGCTAGTGAGAGTCAGGCTTTTGTCACGGACACTGACGGAGTCCCACTGACACATGGCACCGTCCCTGTCTGTACTGAACCCTGTACACTCTGTGATGCCCTTAACCCTCCCAGAAATCCCACTAAGAGTCACTGCTGTTACGACACCCATTTCCCAGAGGAGGAAACCGAGGCTTTGCAAAGCTAGCAACATGCTCAAAGTCAAACAACCAGGCAGATTTGGGTTCCCATCCAAGCAGTCTCATTTCAAAACTCATGCTTTTACGCCAGTAGCACACTTGCAACCCACAAATGTTTCTAGACATGAGCGTACACCAGGTCCCGGGCCTTGTACTTCATGGAATGCAGGCTGGTGCAGGAAAGAGAAGGGGCACGGCAGGGGAGTCAGGTGTTTGAACTCTGCAAGAGGACAGGGCTGGGTTTGGTGCCAGCTTTGTTCCATGGGCTGTGTGGCCTTGGAGAAACTACCTCGCCTCTCTGAGCTTCCTAAAAAGAAGTAGAAACAGTTTCTGTTGTTTAGGGTTGCTGCCACGGCATGACAGATCCTGGAAATTAGGGGAACCTTCCGCACGTGTAATGATGAAACCAACACACGAACATCAGGGCAGAGAGACAGGCACAGTCACCCCCGAGACAGGGGCCTGAGTGGCCAAGGAAGCTGAAGGGAAGAGGGGCTGGCAGCATCCGTGAAAGTATTGCCCAGGGGTCCGCGTGCTTCCCCTTGACTGCCCATCCACTCCTGGGACCACAGACCAGACTGCCCCAGCCATACGTCCCCAAGTGTCAGTCTTGAGACCAGTCCCCTCTCCCTTTGTCACACTCCTAAGCAGCCTTCAGATGGCAACTGGCCTAGTGTGAAGCTGACCTTTGAGGAAGGGCACCAGCTTTGGACATTTTCTGTATTATATAAATTACCATTTAAAAGTTGGCACTTGGTACACACACCAACCAGAGAGCTCTGTTAGGGTGAATCACTGTGTTGAGAGTGTGGGCTTGGAGCCAGCCTACCCAGGAACCAATCTGAGCTCCGCCTGCCCTCTATGACCGTGACTAAACCACTCACCCTCTCTGTGTCTGTTTCCTCCTATAAAATCAGAGTAAGAACAGCACCCACCTCACAGAGTTGCTGGGTAAAACAAGTGAGATTCCTATAAAGCCCTTAGAAGTGCTGGCTGAATGTCAGGTGTGATTACTATTCCTCATGCGGGTGCTCAACAGAGGGACTGTGACCCACCTGAGTTCCTGACCCTGCAAGAATGAAGGCTGGACCCTGGGCCACCTGGACAACTGTCCCTGACAATCCACTCTACCCCAGGACCATCCCAGCCTTCTTCTGATTTATTCGGTCAACACGTTTGCTGATGACTCATACGTTAAGCATTGGGGGAGCCATGTCAAGAAAGAGCAAATCCTGGGGCAACCCCTTTGGGTCCCCTCCCACTGTGGGAGCTCTTCTGTCCTCAATAAATCCTGCTTTCTCTCTTCTTGAAATTTAGAATAAACTTAGTTCACATTAAAAAGAAAGAAAGAAAAAAAAAAGAGTCAATCCTGTGCCCTAACAAATGTTAGGATGTGTTGGGAATGGCAGGTATTAATCAAATTATTACACTAAAGTTACAAATATGATAGGGTACTTGTTAGAAGTGCACCCACTGGGGTAGGCAGAGAGGGTCTGGGGGTAGGAGAAGACTCATGAGGCTGGGAAATGAGGGAAGGCTTCCCAGAGGAAATGGCAAAAGTTTTGAGATCAGAATGATGAACAGAAATGAATGCAATGGAAAGGAAGAGGGGTGATCACTCTAGGCAGGTGAACAGTATGTGCACAGGTCCTGGGGCATACGGGAGGAAGAGAACCACAAGGGGCCAAAAACAGGGCAGCTGCCAATGAGTAAACTTTAGTGGAGGGAGAAGAGGCCCTGCTGAAATTAGCCTGAACCCCCAGGTGCCCCAAGAAATCCTGGTGGGCCAGCTTTCCAGCAAGAAATGCAGACTTCACAAAAATTTTGTTTTTATTTTAAAGATGTGGGATACAATTCAGAATTAGGTATACAAGTGGTCACTGTACAGGTAAAGTTTGATTCTCCCTTTGGTCCCCACTTGGCCTGGTTTGAGATCAGGTACCTTTATTGATGTGATATGCCGGCCCCTCCCCTAGCAGTGTCCCGCTACTGCCAATTCCTTTCTTATTGTATTACGATAAGTGTTCAGGCTCCTCTGATGAGTGAGAACATGTGGTCCTTGGTTCTTCGTTTCTGTGATAGATCACCGAGTGTACTCACTGTGCTTCCCACCCCCCTCAAGAGAATTTTAAGAGAAGAGCCAATGAGGGCAGTGCTTGGCCCAGGAGGATGAGGGTTTAATGGGGACAGAGGGTTAGAAGTCAGAGTGGCTTCCCTCCAGTCACCCTCCGGGACACAGCCCACACTCTTGGGGTCACACTGGTTGCACGGGAGCACGGGTTCTCAGGCAGCTGACACGCCCGGCTGTGTTTTGACTGGAAGCCCTCACCCGCCTCACACTGCATTTCCTTCAAGTAGGCTCCCCCCGAGTGTGCCTGGGCCACATCCTGCCAGGCTGCAGAAGGAAGCTGGCACCTCCTCAGCCACAAACCCTTGAAAGTGCACACAGCACAGCATGTGAGGGGTAGGTGGATCCTCTGGCTTCAAGTGAGCAAGCAGTACATTCAAAGAATGTGTGTCTTGCCCTGGGCCAGGAGGAGGCGAAGGCGGGGTGGGGGGGTGAGGGGGACACAGCGGGGCCCTCCACCCTCTGCTGGCCTCCAGGAGGACTGGGATGGATGCCACAGCCCCTCATGCTGCCCCAGAGGACACTCTGTCCTCCAGGAGGATGCTCACTCCCAAGCCCTCTACCCACATGGGAGGCAACGAGAAGGGAAAAGGCTACGGAAAACAGTGTGGAGGAGTCTCAAGATCCTGAAACAAAACTACGGTAGGATCCAGCCACCCCACCACTGTGTATTCATCCAAAGAAAAGCAGATCAGGATAGCAAAGGGACATCAACACCCATGTTCACTGAAGCATTATCCACAACAGCCAAGATATGGAATCAACCTAAGTGTCCATGGACAGATGAATGGATAAAGAAAACATGGTGCATATACCTGATGGAGTACTACCTAGGCATAAAAAGGAGTGAAAGACGGGGTGCGGTGGCTCACACCTGTAATCCCAGCACTTTGGGAGGCTGAGGTGGGAGGATTCAAGACCAGCCTAGTCAACATAGCAAGACCCTGTGTCTACAAAAAGTTAGCCAGGTGTGGTGGCACATGTCTGCAGTCCCAGCTGCTTGGGAGGCTAAGGAGGGAGGACGACCTGAGCTCAGGAGGTCAAGGCTACAGTGAGCCATGACCATGCCCCTGCAATACAGACTGGGCGATAGGGCGAAACCCTGACTCAATCAATCAATCAATCAATATGAAATCCTGTCTTTGGAACAACATGGATGCAAGGGGAGGTTGTTGTGTTATGTGAAATACGCCAGGCACCGAAGGACAAACCGCACGTTCTCATTCATACATGGAAGCTGAAAGAATTGGTGTCACGGTGACAGGGAGTGGAATGATGAGAACCAGAGGCAGGGAAGGTGGCGGGAGGTGGAAAGTTGTTAAGGGCACAAAGACTCAACTGGATGGAAGGAGTAAGCTCAGTGTTCAAAGCAGAGTAGGGTGACGATCGTTAACAACATCATGCCGTATGTCTCGACATAGCCAGGAGAGAGGACTTGAAATATCCCACACACACAGAAAGGACAAATGTAAGAGATGGCACCTATCGTAAGTACCCTGACTTGATCATTACACATCCTACGCATGTAGCAAAATATTCCGTGTACCCCATAAATGTGTAGCAATTTAAAAAATGAGGCTCACTGAAGAGTGCGCCACTCTCTCCCAAGCGCTTCGCACACCCTGTGGACGTAAAGAGCTTTACACACATCGGGACACTGAGACAGGCTCTACTATTTTTTTTTTTTTTTTTGAGTTGGAGTCTCACTCTGTCGCCCGGACTGGAGTGCAGTGGCCGCTCCCGGCCACCGCAGCCTCACCCTGCTGGGCTCCGGCGATCCTTCCGCCTCAGCCTTCCAAGTAGCTGGAACTACAGGCGCGCGCTACCACGCCCGGCTAATTTTTGATTTATTGTAGAGATGAGGTCTCGCCAAGTTGCCCAGGCGGGTCTCGAACCCGCG